>CM053026.1:45304528-45337028 GCA_028564925.1 Lithobates sylvaticus | reverse complement strand
AACCCAGAAGTGTAGACTTAATGGAGAGCTTCAAATGTGAACCCAGAAGTGTAGACTTAATGGAGAGCTTCTAATGTGAACCCAGAAGCGTAGACCTTCATGGAGAGCTTTAAATGTGAACCCAGAAGTGTAGACTTCACGGAGAGCTTCAAATGTGAACCCAGAAGTGTAGACCTTTCATGGAGAGCTTCAAATGTGAACCCAGAAGTGTAGACCTTCACGGAGAGCTTCAAATGTGAACCCAGAAGTGTAGACCTTCACGGAGAGCTTCAAATGTGAACCCAGAAGTGTAGACCTTCATGGAGAGCTTCATGTGAACCCAGAAGCGTAGACCTTCATGGAGAGCTTCATGTGAACCCAGAAGTGTAGACCTTCATGGAGAGCTTCATGTGAACCCAGAAGTGTAGACCTTCATGGAGAGCTTCAAATGTGAACCCAGAAATGTAGACCTTCATGGAGAGCTTCAAATGTGAACCCAGAAGTGTAGACCTTCATGGAGAGCTTCAAATGTGAACCCAGAAGTGTAGACCTTCATGGAGAGCTTCAAATGTGAACCCAGAAGTGTAGACCTTCATGGAGAGCTTCAAATGTGAACCCAGAAGTGTAGACCTTCACGGAGAGCTTCATGTGAACCCAGAAGTGTAGACCTTCATGGAGAGCTTTAAATGTGAACCCAGAAGTGTAGACCTTCACGGAGAGCTTCATGTGAACCCAGAAGTGTAGACCTTCATGGAGAGCTTTAAATGTGAACCCAGAAGTGTAGACTTCTGGTTTCACATTTGAAGCTCTCAATGAAGTCTGGTGATCCCGGAGACTCGCAGCAATCATACAGAGAGAATGGGGAGGTGACACATGTTCAGCATGCAGAGAAGATTGTAGGAGGACATCTGTATGCAGTGCATTAAAGCCAAGGTTAATCACAGGACAGAGTGAGCTGAGCTCTGTAAACCAGCAACCACGTCATAGTTATTGTTTTTTTACACATTTACAGAGCCGAGCCAGCAAAGGTGATTCATACAGCTTGAATGTCTTTCTCATGGAAAGTCTGCTTTAGGGTTTGTTCACACCACAGAAAACGTACTCCAGGTCTGTTTCAGGATGCATTTCTGCATACCCGTTTTTGATGCGTTTCCGGGTGCATTTCAGAGGCTTTTTTTTTCCCTCTGATGCTTATGTTCCACAGTGAGTATAAAAAGCATGCTTTACAGCAGGGGTCTCCAAACTGTGGCCCTTTGCTAGCCTTTATCTGGCCCTTTGGGTCACTATTCCTCCCTATGATATGAGGCACTACTCCCACTGACACCAACAATGGGGCACTATTTCTTCCACTGATGCCAATGATGGGATACTATTCCTCCTACTAATAGGGGAACTACTCCTCTTCCTACCGACCACCAACCCGAAGGCCATATTTATTCTAACTGATGCTGGGCCCAGGACATTTTCTACCTTGGGTGGCCACAATCCTGGCCCTTTTTAAAGTCTGAAGGATGGTAAACTGGCCCTTTGTTTGAAATTTGGAGACCCCTGCTTTACAGCATATACAGACTGATTTTACTGGGTTCAGTAATGCCGCGTACACACGATCGGAATTCTCGTCCGAAAAAACTGACGGTTTTTCCGACGGAATTCCGCTCAAGCTGTGTTGCCTACACACGATCACACCAAATTCCGACGGTCAATAACACAGTGGCATAAAACACGTTCGACAGCACTATAAAAGGGAAGTTTAATGCTTCCGAGCATGCGTTGGAATTTTGCGTGTCGGAATTGCATACACACGATCGGAAAATCCGATAGAAAGGTTTTCCGTCGGAAAAATTGAGAACAGCTTCTCAATTCAAAGTCCGTCGGAAATTCTGACAGAAAAAGACCGATAGGCATACACACGGTCGGAAAATCCGATGAAAAGCTCCCATCGGACTGTTTCCATCGGAAATTCCGACCGTGTGTACACCGCATTACACTTTTATGTCCCGTACAATGTCTGGGTGTATTATCGGATCTCTTCCTTCCTCCAGACAGAGATCTGGCCCTGCTTTGTTACACATTGTTAACTCGGTACGACAGCTGAAAATTGTATTATAGAAGTATGTCTGTTGTATTTAAAACACAGCTATAATGTCTGTCCATAGACAAGAACCATAAAGGTTTCTTTTTTTTTTTTTTATGTTTTAGCAATGCGTTTGTCTTCAGTAAGGGTTACAGGAGACGCCAGCCTTTTGTATATAGCTAGAGGCACTATAAATTTCTGGAAGAGGTGTGTATACCTAGAAGATCGTTCCTACTTGTATCTTTCTGTTCTTTACAGCAGCCTGCTCCATGTTCTCTAGCTATAAGGTTTGTCTTGGATTCTTCTAGTAGTTTGTTTAGCTTCAGGATTGGAGAATTTTAGGAGTCATTTAGGACAATCTCTAGGTGAAGCTGTATTTTCTTCAAGTGGAATGGGGTGTTTCCTGTTATGATGGTTCCCCCTTTATGGTTGTAAGGAGATCTTCCCTGCTGCCAAATAATACTTGTTCGCAGGGTTTTTTTCTGCTCGTAGTGTTTTTTTTTTTTTTTTTTTTCATTGGTCTAAGGCTCCATACACACGAGACGCCGATGCAAACTCTGCTGAACGCATGTTTTTAAAAGCAGAAACCTGCGTTTTAAAAACGCGTGTTTGCCGCGTTTTCATGCTGCGTTTAGCCATGTTTTACCACGTTTTGTTTCTATAAGCATTTGTAAAGATAACATCATATAGACCCTCCCCAAGCTCAGAAAGCATGTACAGGGGTCCCCGACTTACGAACGCCCGACCTACGAACATCCCCGAACGAACGGGGCGCTGCGGCGACCCTGCGCCATTTTCCGCCGTCCTCCGGCCGTTCTGCGCATGCGCAGCCATACGGAGCCTCGGAAAATGCCGGCAAACTTCGGAAATGTCCGTAATTTGCCGCGCATGTGCAGAGCGGCAATAGACGGAACATCGGAAATGTCCGTAATTGTCGGTCTGCGCATGCGCGGCCGACTTACGAACAATTCCGACTTAAGAACAGGCGGGCAGTCCCTAACGAGTTCGTAACTCGGGGACCCCCTGTATTAACTATTTCTGCCATTTTGATCAGAGTGAGCAGCAGCAGCAGAGAGAGCAGTTGTACACTTGCATTTGCCTCTCTTTCTGTGTTTTTTTTTTTTTTGGAAATGGATCCCATATTGAATATATGTCAGGAAATGCTCCTGATGTCGCTCTTGATGAGGCAGCAACGTCGTCACAAATTGCGTGAGAGGTCCAGAGTCAGAGCTCGTTGATATTGGACCCATCCGTTGATGGCACAGCGAATGTCCGTTGGATATTTCACAAACATGGTGGGGGGTTGGGGCTGACTAGACATCGGTATGCAGGTTTTTGTTTGTGAAAAAAGACATTGCTATGCTTTGGTCAGACTAGGTGGAGTCACTGATTAGATTAGAAATTGGATGAAGGGTTGGGGCAAAGAAGTGGAGGCATTCCTCATTGTCTAAGCCACCTAAAAAAATATATATATATTTTTTTTTTATGGCATTGCATCAGTGAGTATATATGCTCTATGAACTATCTAAAGTAATTACGACATTTTAAACCAATTTTTTTTTATTTTATTTTTTTTTATGGTTTACCATCATATTTCTGAGTTTTCTGGTCCAAAAAATTGGGTTCCTTTTTAAAAAAGCTTATAAACGCAAACGCGGGTGCCGCGTTTAGCGTCTGAAACGTGGAAAAGCAAAGTGTCTGAACTCATTTTTTTTGCTTTTGGAAAAACGAGGTTAAACGCAATTGGAAAAAAACGAGACTGTGTACATGGACACATAGGATAACATTGCATGCGTTCAGGGGCAGTTGAAAAAAAGTGTCCAACTGCCTCTGAACGCGCGTTTAACAGCGTCTCGTGTGCATGAGGCCTTACACAATGTTTTTACCTTTTGTGCATTCTATGTGTGTAAATAAAAAAAAAAACCTCCAGTATGCACCTCCCCCCCCCCCCCCCCCCCCCCCCCCCCCCCCCTCCCCAATGCTTATCTGAGCCTGATCGCGATCCAGCTATGTGTACAAGAGAAGCTGCCCTCCTAGGTCTGTCTCCTCATTGGCTGAGAGACGGAGCAACTGTGGGGGGGGGGGGGGGGGGGGGGGGGCAAGATACTCAATTATGCTGAGCACTCTATGTATGTCCTTATTTGCTTGACGATCCTCCAGGAGTTTTTGTTCCTCTGCCCTCATTGGGGGGGCCTTAGAGGTCTTCTCTTACCTGGGGGGGGGGGGGGGTAATCCAAGAAGGCATCATGCTAAAGTTCCTCCAAACACAGGGTACCCTGTTGCGGTATGTGTCCTACACTGTATGCCAACGAGGGGCATGGTTGTCGGCAGTGACAACGCCGCTTTATGAAGATCATCTGCATATGTAGAGATGCAGCCCTGTAGTCCAAGCATTGAATTCTCTGCAAGCGAGTGAATAAAACCTGTCTAGATTTTGTTTTGCCATCTGTCTCTTTCCAGAAATGTTCCTTCTCTTTTTCCTGTCTTGCAGACATAACAGGAAGTGACAAAATCTCAGATTGTTACTGCAGTAAGTGTCCCAGTGGACAGATTCCCCCTCTCTCCTTGTGATGTTCACTTTATAAGCAGAACTTGGAGCGAATTTCTTCACCATGCAGTCAGTTTCCGATGCAGAAACTGACTGCATGGTGTGAACTAGAGCCATTGGCATACATGGAAAACACTGCATTTATTTTTAGTGCAGAAAAAAGCACATGGAACTGCTTCTGTTGTGAACTAGCACTTAACGGACATGTATCAATAAAAACCCTGCATAGATTCTAACTCTTTACCACTCCAAAAATAATAAATATAAATCTTTAGGTACTTTAAATGGTGCACTTTGATTTATTTGTAAGCAGTTTACAATGATGTTTTTTTAATGTGTGTTGTTTTTTTTTTTTTTTTTTAAGGTATTACATTGTCAATAGTTGTATATTTTGTGACTTTTTTTTTTTTTTTTTGTATTTATTTTTTTTCAAAATGTATTATATTGTGTTTTAAATGTTTTGTCCTCATTTGGCTTTAAATGGTATGGATTAAGTGTAGCTTGGATCAAATGTACCTGTATACACCATTCGATGGAAATCACTGTAACGGACACCCTTTTTTGAGATGTCCAGGTGTTGGAATTTTGTATAGGTGTACAAAACAGCCTGGTTAGTGTGTGTGTGTGTGTGTGTGTGTGTGTGTGTGTGTGTGTGTGTATATATATGTGTGTGTATGTATACCGTGTATTGCCCCTTTTAACATCAATGACAGCTTGAAGTCTTTTGTGGATGAGGCTCTCTATCGTCTCAGATGGTAAAGCTGCCCATTCCTCTTGGCAAAAAAGCCTCCAGTTCCTGTAAATTCTTGGGCTGTCTTGCATGAACTTCACGTTTTGAGATCTCCCCAGAGTGGCTCAATGATATTGAGGTCAGGAGACTGAGATGGCCACTCCAGAACCTTCACTTTATTCTTCTGTAGCCAATGACAGGCCGACTTGGCCTTCTTTTTGTTTTGGATCATTGTCATGTTGGAATGTCCAAGTACCTCCCATGCCCAGCTTCCTGGCTGATGAATGCAAATGTTCCTCCAGTATTTTTTTTTTGATAACATACTGCATTCATCTTGCCATCAATTTTGACCAAATTTCCTGTGCTTTTTTTTTTTTTTATATTTTGCTCACACATCCCCCAAAACATCAACAATCCACCTCCGTGTTTCACAGTAGGAATGGTGTACCTTTCCTCACAGGCCTTGTTGACTCCTCTCCAAATGAAGTGTTTATGGTTGTGGCCAAAAAGCTAAATTTTGGTCTCATCATTCCGAATGACTTTGTGCCAGAAGGTTTGAGGCGTGTCTCTGTGCTCTTTGGCATATTGTAAGCGGGATACTTTGTCATTTGCCTAGTAATGGCTTTTTTTCTGATGACTCGACCATGCATTTTGAAACAGCCACACCACATGTTTTCAGAGAGTCCTGTATTTCACCTGAAGATATTTGTGGGTTTTTCTTTGCACCCCGAACAATTTTCCTGGCAGTTGTGGCTGAAATGTTAGTTGGTCTACATGACCGTGGTTTGGTGTCAACAGAACCCCCTCATTTTCCACTTCTTGATTAGTCCCCTTGCACATAGCGCCTGAAAAAAGCGGGTCCTTTAACTCCAGTGTGAAAGCCGTAGGGCTTTCACACTGGAGCGGTGCGCTAACAGGACTGTAAAAAAAAGTCCTGCTAGCAGCATCTTCGGAGCGGTATAGGAGCCGTGTATTCACCGCTCCTATACTGCTCCTTTCCATTGATTTGAATGGGACACCGCGGTAATTTTTGTATTTTAACCCTTTTTCGGCCGCTCGCGGGGGGTAAAACCGGACAGCGAGCTGCCGAATACCACAGCTAAAACGACGGTAAAGCAGCGCTACATATAGAGCTGCTTTACCGTCACCGCGGCTCCCGCCCCAGTGTGAAAGGGGCCTTATAGTGGTTGTAATCCTTAAAAAAAAAAAAAAAGACAGGAGCATGTGTTAAATGTTCTTTTATTTATTTTTTTTTTTTTAGGATTACAACCAAACAAAAACATGCCCCCCCCCCTTCTTCTTTTTTTTTTTTTTTTTTGGAGTTCCTCACCCTCCCTCCAAAAATTAAGTTGGCAGTTACACATACTGTAGCTGCTGACTTTTAATATTAGGACACTTACCTGTCCTAGAATTCTGCGATGTTGGCACCCCAGCCAATGTTTCCAAATTGTGTGTGTGTGTGTGTGTGTGTGTGTTTTTAAATTATTAATGCTAAATACCTTCTTTGCCCAGCACTGCTGTGCGGTCGCATGTCCTCCCTCAGCTAGTTTGCATATGTCGGAGGGTAATCTCGGGCCCCTTCCACTGTACTCCTTAGCTCGAGAAGGAGAGCAGAGGCGGGACATGTGACCGCACAGCAGTGCTGGGCAAATAAGGTGTTTAGCTTTAGAATTAAAAAAAAAAAAACACTTAACCTGTATTTAATTTTCAGCTGGAAGCTGATTGGTTGCTGTGCAGAGCTGCAGCAGATTTTGTGCCCTCCAGCTTTAGTAAATGAACCCGTGTTCTCCCAGCAGGAAGGGTTCCCCTCTTCTTGCCAGGAGAACGCAATAGCGGTGCGAGAGAGAATTCCCCCATCAACTCCGGCTGTGTTGAGGGAATCAAGCAATTTTTGTTCCCAGCAACCCACGGTTGCAGACAATAAAATCACAACATCTATGGCCTTCTTTTTGTTCTGTGCTATATATACAGACTGGAGATTGTGTCTCTGCAGATCAGGGAATGTGGTCCGAATTCTTGCTGAAGGATTTCTGGAGTAAGATCAATTAGCACATGCAGTCTATTCTGTTCAGAGGGAATTGCTGGCATTGAGAATGAATAGTAGCACAATCCATCCTCCTTTTATCTGCAGGCAGGCTGATAAGACGGGGGCTTATCTCCCTTATCTCAGTCTACATAATAGTTCCAGGTCAGTGACTTCAAGTATGGATTCTGGTGGGTCAGTGGGGTTATTTCATAATTAGTAAGATTCTTCATGTTCACTTGAGAGTTATCTATTTGTCTGGGGTTTTTTTTTTTTCCTCTATATATTGGAGTAGTAAAGGTTCGGGTGGGTGTTTCCTGCTCACGTCCTGTCCTAACGGTGACTGTCTGTTTTTTTTCTCCAGTCGCCTTTCAGGACAACCCTGGAGAGAGCGCAGCTCCGCCCACTTTGAGGAAACACTTGCATTTTCTTTAAAGCTCCTCCTCTTCCACCATGGCCTCAGTTATTGTGTTTCCTCCGCCATGGATGGAAGCACTTGTGGGAACCAGGGCTGCGTTCTCTCCAGGGGGAGGGGAGGTAGTCCTACCTTTTTGCAGGAGCCGCTGCAGAGACCATCCCAGCCCCCCCCTAGTACGAACGGGGGGGTTCCGGAGTCCCGGACCTTCTCCAGCTCACAGGAGCAGTGGCCGGCAGGAATGTCGAGGCGTCCATGCCCCCGGGAGCCGCCGGGTTTGAATTTCGCGCGCCGCGCGGTGAGGCTCCTGGGAGGTGTCACATGGCGGGCGGATGACGCGGCGGCCAGTGACGCGGCTTCCTGTTCGGGCGGGGCGGCGTTGGTTCCAGCCGCCCGGAACGCAAGGGTCAGGGGGCGGGTCCACAGACCGGTACTTCCGCTTCCGGCGTGCGTAGTGACGCCGTGCCCGGGAAGATTTAAAAACGGCTGTTTGTTTTAGCCCCGCTGCGCTCTCTGCAACATGGAGGAGAGATCTGCAGCAACGGTGGAGGCAGGCACCCCAAGCACCGGTCAGGCCCAGGTAAGAGGGGTACAAAGGTACTCTTTATTCTTCACCTTATGGGCTGTTTTTTTCTGTGTCACTTGTTTATTCCTCCCTGTGGGGGGTCCTGTCACTACAGAGTCAAAAGGTTACTGTCCTTGGACCTGTAGTTTGGTGGTTGCTGCACTCAGGTGGTCTGTTTTATTCTGGTGGTGGTATGTTTAGTCCAGACTCTGGTAGTAAGACAAGCTTTTGTTTTTTCTCTAGGAAACTGTGTCAGGGAAAGTAAAGAAAGCAAACCCGCCAGGAAGGAGATGCCCCGTGTGTAAGAACCCCTTACGGGAATCATGGCAGAAGGCGTTATGTAGGTCCTGTATTAAGGAGATAGTGGAGGAGGAGTCCTCTCAGCAATATGGTGAACTGTATTCATCTGTGCGAGAAATGGCAAGCTCACTAAGCTCCGTCAAGACTCTGTTGGTTCAGAGCCCAGCAAGTCAGGGCGGTAGCCAGCAACCACCACCATCAAGTCCTAGAGCATCTACCTCCAGGCAGAGGGAGGTGTTAGATTCAGAGGACGAAGGGGCAAGTACTCTCCCTTCCCTCAGAGACTCAGAGGAGGAGGTAGAAGAGGAGGATGACAGCCGTGGTTCCAGGTACAAGCTGTCTTTAGAAGAGGTAGATGACCTCTTGAGGGCTATCTATACGACCCTGGACATCCAGGAGGAAAAGGTCCAGTTGTCTGTACATGACAGGATGTATCAGGGGCTGGATGAGGTTAAATCCAGAGTTTTCCCTGTTCATAAAGTTTTGTCAGACACGGTTAGAAAAGAATGGAAGGACCCAGAGAGGGTCCTTTCCTTTCTAAGAGCCAGAAAAGACGCTTTCCCTTTGATGAAAAAGAGTCAGAGGTGTGGAACAAAAAACCACGTGTGGACGCAGCCTTTTCACAGGTATCGCGTAGGACAGACTTGGCCTTTGAGGACATGGGGGTACTCAAAGATGCCATGGATAAAAGAGCAGATACTCTTTTAAAGAGGGCATGGGATTCAGCATCTGCCAGCCTCAAACCAGCTATGGCATCCACGGTGGTGGCTAGGAATTTAGAGTGTTGGATAGATAAATTGCAGAGCCACGTGGAAGCAGGCACACCACGTAAGGACTTGATGGAATCCTTTCCACTAATCCTTAGAGCGGTGAAATACATGGCTGATGCCTCTGCGGAGTCCATCAAAATGGCAGCCAGATCTGCGGCCCTGGTGAATTCCGCCAGGAGAGCTGTCTGGCTTAAAACGTGGTCAGGTGACACAGCCTCCAAGGTTAGGTTGTGTGGTCTGCCCTTTTCAGGGGATCTGCTGTTTGGGCCAGAGCTGGAAACAGTGCTGGACAGAACGGCAGACAAAAAGAAGGCCTTTCCTGCAAAGAAAAAACAGGCAGGAAAGAGGAATTTTCGTCCTGTTCAACAGTCCCGTAAGGGTGGGGAAGACAGCAAAAGTCGCTGGAACCCCCAGAAGGGTAGAGGTAAAGGAGGAATTTTGTTCAAAACTCCCTCCAGTCAACCCCCTAAGGATAAGTGACTGCTCTGTTCCAGTGGGAGGAAGGTTGTCCGCCTTCCTTCCGCAATGGCGCCAGTGTTCCTCAAGTCAATTCGTGAGGAACATTGTGGCACAGGGATACAGCCTGGAATTTTCCAACATTCCCCCAAACAGATTTTATGTCACAACCCTTCCGAGGGATCAGGACAAAGCCTCTGCCATGAGGAGCCTTTTGGAGGATCTGATTCAACAAGAGGTGATCATTCAGGTTCCAAAGGAACAGGAAGGCCATGGGTTTTATTCTCACATCTTCCTAGTGAGAAAACCTTCGGGCAAATATCGATTAATACTGAATCTAAAAATTCTGAATCAATCGATACGATACAAGCACTTCCGCATGGATACAATCCATACAATAACAAGGTTGTTATCCAAAAATTGCTTCATGGCCTCCCTGGATCTGAGGGACGCCTATCTACATGTCCCGATCGCCCAATCCTCCCAGAAGTTCCTCAGGTTGGCAGTGAATCTAGGGTCGTCAGTCTGGCACCTACAATTCAGGGCCTTGCCGTTCGGGCTGTCGTCCTCCCCCAGGATCTTCACCAAGGTCATGGCGGAAGCCCTGGAACCACTGAGATTGAGGGGAATCTCAGTGGTCCCATATCTGGACGATCTCCTGTTTTTTGCGGACTCCAGGGAACAGGTGCTGTCGAATCTTCAGATAACACAGGCTCACCTGGGGGACTTAGGGTGGCTTCTCAATCTGGAGAAGTCAAACCTGGTTCCAAGCCAGGAAGTAGTTTTTCTAGGGTACACCATCAATTCTACCCTGCAAAAAGTTTTTCTTCCGCAAGAAAAGGTGGAAAAGATCCTGACGGCAGTAAAACAAATTCAGACGAACCAGGTGGTTTCAGTCCGATCAGCCATGAGGGTGTTAGGTCTCCTTACAGCCTCTATCCCAGCTGTCCAGTGGGCCCGGTTTCATTCCAGACCTCTTCAGGCAGAAATCCTGCAGGTCTGGTCTCACCGGGTTCCACTAGAAAAGAAGTTCAACCTCACCTCAAAAGTAAAACGGGCTCTGTGGTGGTGGCGAGACACAGCCAATCTCACAAAGGGCCTTCCCTGGTTCTGGCCGCTAGACAAGCGCCTGACGACGGACGCGAGTGCCTGGGGTTGGGGAGCCCACCTAGACGGGCTGACGGTCCAAGGGACTTGGTCCAAGGCAGAGTCTCGGAGATCCTCGAATTGGAGAGAACTCAAGGCTGTGTCGCTGGCCCTTCGGGCTTTTCAGCACGTAGTAGAGGGACAGCATGTACAGATCTTGTCGGACAATATGACAACGGTAGCATATGTCCTAAAACAAGGGGGGACCAGGAGCAGGGGTCTCATGGAATTAGCCAGGCATCTATTCGCATGGGCAGAAAAAAGCGTGGCCTCCCTCTCAGCAGTCCATCTAAAGGGCTCTCTGAATCTCTGGGCAGATCTTCTCAGCAGGAAGAGACTGGTGGAAGCAGAATGGAGCCTAAATCAGGAAGTCTTCTTGATGATCGCCAGTACTTGGGGCTTCCCCCAGGTGGACCTGTTTGCAAATCAGCAAAACCACAAGGTCCAAAAATACTTTTCTCTTCACCGAGAAGATCAGGCCATAGGTCTAGATGCATTAGCCCATCCTTGGCATTACCGTCTGTGCTATGCCTTTCCCCCCTTTCCTCTGATACCGGTGGTCCTGAGGAAGTTCAGGGAAGAGAGGACCAGCATGATTCTCATCACGCCCTTCTGGCCAAAAAGACCCTGGTTCTCGGCTCTTCTAAATCTAGCCACAGAACCCCCGTGGAGGCTACCAGTCAGGCAGGACCTTCTGACACAAGGGTCAGTGGTCCATCCAGAGGCAGGCAGGCTGCAGTTAACCGCCTGGTTTCTGAAGAAGATCTCTTAAGAGCTAAGGGTTTGTCCGAGGGACTAGTAAGGACTTTACTCTCAAGCAGGAAAGAAGTGACTAGGGCCATCTACCTGAAAGTCTGGAAGAAGTACAACTCGTATTGTACTCTTAGAGGGTTCCAGGTGAAAAATACCAGTTCAATACTGGAATTTCTCCATGAAGGAATGGAGAAAGGTTTGGCAGCCAGCACCCTGAAAACTCAGGTGGCGGCCCTTTCTGTTTATTTAGAAAAAACCCTTTCCAGGGAAGCTTTAATTTCCAGGTTTTTCAGGGCAATGGCACGGAATAGGCCAGTTCCCCTCAGGAATTTTCCCAGTTGGGATTTATCCATAGTCCTTCAGGGTTTAACGGGAGCTCCGTTTGAACCTCTTAAGGACTCTTGTTTAAAAAATTTAGTTTTAAAAACAATTTTCCTAGTAGCCATTACGTCGGCTAGACGAGTGAGCGAATTACAGGCTCTGGCAGTTACAGAGCCTTTCCTAAAGATTTTTCCCGATAGGATAGTGCTGCAGATAGACCCAGCCTTTCTTCCCAAGGTATCTTCAGAGTTCCATCGTACCCAACAAATAGTGTTGCCTACCTTTTCCTCCAACCCTACCAACACAGGGGAGGAGGCCTTTCATACCTTAGATGTAAGGAGGTGTCTTCTCCATTTCCTAGCAGTTACTAGGGAATTCAGGAAGACGAATGCTCTGTTTGTAATCTTTTCAGGTACTAGAAAAGGGGAAAAAGCCTCCAAGAGTACTCTAGGTAGGTGGCTTAGAGAGGCAATTTCGGAGGCATACAAAGCTAGAGGGGAATCCCCTCCCTCCGGAATTGCTGCCCATTCCACTAGGGCAACAGCAGTGTCTTGGGCCGAGAGGGCCGGTGCTACGCCTGATCAAATCTGCAAGGCGGCCACGTGGTCAAGTTACTCAACTTTCCTTCGGCACTACAGACTGGACTTGCTGTCAGCTGCGGATCAAGCCTTCGGCAGGAAGGTACTGCAGGCAGTGGTCCCACCCTAGGGTAAGCTTCTCGTTTATCCTCTCCAGGGTTGTCCTGAAAGGCGACTGGAGAAAATACCTAGTTAGACTTACCGGTGACGGTATTTCTAAGAGCCTTTCAGGACAACGCCTAGTTCCCTCCCTTGTGTTCTATGTTTAAAGATGATACAAGTATCTGTCATGGTTTGTTTGTGTTCTCTGTGCTTTATCTTCCAGTATGCCGGAGGTAACAATAACTGAGGCCATGGTGGAAGAGGAGGAGCTTTAAAGAAAATGCAAGTGTTTCCTCAAAGTGGGCGGAGCTGCGCTCTCTCCAGGGTTGTCCTGAAAGGCTCTTAGAAATACCGTCACCGGTAAGTCTAACTAGGTATTTTTTTGGATCCAGCGATAAGTGACTTCAACACTCTGAATTTGAGATTTTCTTCTACCAAAGCTGTAAGATTTTTATTTTTTTTATTTAATTTAAAGGAGAAGTCCAACCAAAGCTCGTTTGGCTGGGCTTCTCCTATGGGTCAAAGGAGTGCAATTCGTTTTACACTCCTATGGCCCGGTTTCAGCAGAGAGCAGACTGAAGTGCTGCCATCACAGATTTCCATCCAGGCACCGTGTCATCGCGACAGTCTGGATCCGCCAGGTGCCTGGACTGACACCCGTCTCAGCGAACAGCTGAGAGCCTGAGATGGCCCGCTCTCCCTCCTGAAGAGCAGAGAGCGGTGTTTGAGAGTCTGCAGCTCTCTGCTCATGGAGCTCTGAAAACCGAGCCATCGGTGGTGTTCGATCGCTCGATTTTTCAGTGAAGAGGAACCAGAGACAGATGCAGCATCGGACCCATACGGCATCCACCTAGGTAAGTATGAATGGGGGGGGGGGGGGATTCCCATACTTCTCTTTTTAAAGTGTTTTTTAAAAAAAAAAAAAGTGATGAAAAAAACCACTGTGCAAATACTGTGTGACATAAAATTGCAAGGACCGCCATTTTAATAAATAAAAATTATAATATTTTTTTTACAGTTGGGTCCATGTATATCTGGGCACAATCTCTTTTTTTTTTTTTTTTTTTGGTATTTATCAAAACATATTCAAGCTATAGTTGTATAATGGATATGGGCTGAAAGTGGGTATGAGGGTATGTACATCCAAATCGGAGGAAGGGTTTAAAGTGGTTGTGCACACATTTCATTTAGTAAATCTTTGCCTTCCAAATCAGGCAAAGAGTACTAAATGAAGTGTTTTTTTTTTCCCCGCTTACCTTGTAATCGCTGACGTTCTTTCCTATGTCTCTTTGGCGGTGGAGGGGGGGGAGGTCTCTGCGTTGATCCTCGTCACGCCGCACTGTCTCCTGGGATCTGGTGTCATTGATCCCAGGAGTCAGCGCGGACATCTTCCGAAATTTCGGAAGATTTCCGTAAACGTGAGCTACACTTTGCCGTTACTGCGCACGCGCGAGATCGGCGCAGTAACGGCGGTGCATGCTGGGCCATCTGAAGTGCCTGTGTGGGTTCACATGCCCACAGGCAAGATGGCAACCAGCAGGAAAGATTTTCTAAAATTCTTTTATCTGACGAAAACCGGCAGCAGCGATTTACAGAAATAGGACACGTGATCTCATAAGCCATTGCATTGCGCACAAAAAAAAAAACAGACAGTGCAGAACCGCTTTAAGAATTAAAGCTCTTAAAAGCCACCCCCCCTTTTTTTTAAGGGACCAAAATGAATTGGATAATTGAATTAAAAAATGTTTCATGGCCAGGTGTGGGTTACTTCATTATTTCTTCATCAATTTGGCAGGTAAAAGGTCTGGAGTTGATTCTAAGTGTGGTATTTTGAATTTATTGCTGTGAACTTGCATTGTGCGTTCACAGGAGCTGTCCATGCAAGTGAAACAGGTCATTGTAAGGCTTCAAAAAAGCAAATTCTTCAGAGAGATGGCAGCAACATTAGGAGTGACCAATAAACAGTTTGGTACGTTCTGAGGAAAGAAGAATGCACTGGTGAGCTCAGCAACATAAAAAAAAGGCCTGGAATTCCACGGTAGACAACAGTGGTGGATGATCACAGGATTCTCTCTATGGTAAAGAAAAACCCATTCACAACATCCAGACAAGTGAAGGACACTCTCCAGGAGGTGGGCGTATCATTGTCGGTCTACAATCAGGAGAAGACTTCACAAGAGCAAATACAGAGGGTTCACCACAAGGTGCAAACCATTCATAAGCCTCTAAAATAGAAAAGCCAGATTAGACTTTGCCAAAAAACATCTAAAAGAGCCAGACCAGTTCTGGAAAAGTATTCTTTGGACGGATGAAACTAAGATTAATCTATACCAGAATGAGAAAAAAGTGTGGAGAAGGCTTGGAACAGCACATGATCCAAAGCTCACAACATCCTGTAAAACATGGTGGAGGCAGTGTGATGATATGGGCAGGCATGGCTTCCAGTGGCACTGGGTCATTGGTGTTTGTTGATGAGATGGCGCTTCACAGTACAGATGGACAATGATCCAAAACACACTGCACTAGCAACCCAGGAGCTTTTGAAGGAAAAGTGGAATATTCTGCAATGGCCGAGTCAATCATCTGATGACCCAAAAAATTGAGAATGCATTTCACTTGCTGAGACAAAACATAAAGCACAAACCAAAAACTGAAGACAGCTGCAGTTGGATCCTGGAAAACATCAGAAAGGAAGAAATGTGTCTTTGGTAATGTCCATGGGTTCTAGACTTCAAGCAGTCATTGCCAGGAAAGGATTATCGACAAAATATAAAAAAAAATAAACATTTTATTTATGGTTTATATTTTGTCCAATTACATTTGAGCCTCTGAAAATGGGAGGACTGTGTATAAAAATGGTTGCAGTTCCTAAAATTTGTGCTTGAGGTTTATGTTTAACCCCCTTGAAGTAAAGCTGAACGTCTTCACTTCAAATTCATTTGGATTGTTTTAATTTTATTCTGGTGGCATACAGAGCCAAAAGTCTGAAAATGGTGCCTGTGTCCAAATCAAATAAAAATATATATCTGTATAATGTTTGGGGGTTCTAAGTAATTTTCTAGCAAAAAATTCAATTTTTACTTTGTATACAAAAAGTGTCAGAATGGTCCTTAACCACTTTACGACCGGCGCACGACGATGTATGTCCCTTTTTTTGAAGAGGAATATCTTAGTAACGGCAGCAGCTGCTGCCACAACCGAGATATTCATCTCTTCAGGCGCCGGTCGTAATTACGATAATGGTGGTCTCCGGCGCAAGATCACTGTTTATCGGCGGCGGGCGAGGTGCCCCCACCCCTCCCACGCCCTCCGCAGTTTACCGGAGCCGTCGGTAGTGGCGGAGGCGATCGGGTCCTTTCATCCTGCTGGGTATGGAGACGAGTGAGGCTAAAATGGCCCCCACCCTTCTCTATACCATAGCAGGGCGGAAGCGAAGTCAAAATGTCACTTCCGCCCATACCTCCTTAACCACTTCCCTACCGCCCACTGTCATATGACGCCCACAAGGTGGATCTCCCATCCTGGGTGGGCGTCATATGACATCCTCCATTCCCGGCCGCCTAGGGCGCGCGCGTCGCTTGGGACCCGGTGCGAGTGCCCGGCGGCCGCGATGTCCGTCGGGCACCCGCGATTGCCTGTTTAAACAACGGGACCGTGCGGGACCGTGAAGCTGTGTGTGTAAACACACAGTTCCACGTCCTGTCAGTGGAGAGGAGACCGATCATGTGATCTCAGTACGGAGGAACACCGATCGGTCTCCTCCTCTTTTCAGTCCCCTCCCCCCACCGTTAGAATCACTACCTTAGGGAACACATTAACCCCTGCAGCGCCCCCTAGTGTTAACCCCTTCCCTGCCAGTCACATTTACACAGTAATCACTGCAATTTTATAGCAACGATCGCTGTGTAAATGTGAATGGTCCCAAAAATGTGTCAAGTGTCCGCCGCAATGTCGCAGTCACGAAAAAAAAATCGCAGATCCCCGCAATTACTAGTAAAAAAAAAAAAATGCAATAAATCTATCCCCTATTTTGTAGACGCTATACCTTTTGTGCAAACCGATCTATATACGCTTATTGCGTTTTTGTTTTTTTACCAAAAATATGTAGAAGACTACGTATCGGCCTAAACTGAGGAAAAAAAATTTGTGTTTTTTTTTTTTTTTTTAAATGGGATATTTATTATAGCAAAAAGTAAAAACTATTGTGTGTTTTTTTTTTTTTTTCTCAAAATTGTCGCTCCTCTTTTTAGTTTATAGCGCAAAAAATAAAAAACGCAGAGGTGATCAAATACCACCAAAAGAAAGCTCTATTTGTGGGATAAAAGAACGTCAATTTTGTTTGGGTGTAACGTCGCACGACCGCGCAATTGTTAAAGCGACGCAGTGCCGAATCGCAAAAAGTGCTCTGGTAAGGGAGGGTGTAAAATGGCCCGGTGCTGAAGTGGTTAAAGGAACATTTTTTTTTTTTTTTTTTTTCAATGTCATTTTTTTTAAATGACTTTTTTTTTTTTTTGCATTTAAGTCTAAATATGAGATCTGAGGACTTTTTGACCCCAGATCTCATATTTAAGTGGACCTGTCATGCTTTTCTATTAGAAGGGATGTAATAGGAATAAAAGTGACCCTATTTTTTATTATTTTTTAAAACCGTGTAAAAATAAAATTAAGTCAAATAAATAAGTCCAGACGAGCTTGCGTGCAGAAGCGAACGCATACGTGAAAACTGTGATCAAACCACACATCGCCATGATGTATCGCCACGATCGGTAGAGCGAGAGCAATAATTCTAGCCCTAGACCTCCGCTGTAAAAAAAATTCTACAGGTTGCATGTTTTGCGTTTAAACGTCGCCTATGGAGATTTTAGAGGGTAATAGTTTAACGCCATTCCACGAGCGGGCGCAATTTTGAAGCGTGACATGTTTGGTATCAATTTACTCGGCGTAACATTATCTTTCACGGTATATGAAAAAAATGGTTTAACCTAACTGTTTGTTTGTTTTTTTTATTCAAAAAAGTGTGCTTGTAAGACCGCTGCGCAAATACGGTGTGGAAAAAAAGCATTGCAATGACCGCCATTTTATTCTCCAGGGCAGGGGTCTCAAACTGGTGGCCCTCCAGCTGTTGCGAAACTACAAGGCCCATGAGGCATTGCAAGGCTGACAGTTACAAGCATGACTCCCACAGGCAGAGGCATGATGGGACTTGTAGTTTCGCAACAGCTGGAGGGCTGCCAGTTTGAGACCCCGGCTCTAGGGTGTCTCAAACAATATATGTTTGGGGGTTTTAAGTAATTTTCTAGCAAAAAAAAAAACAGTTTTAAACATGTTAACACCTAAAATCGAAAACGAGGTGTATATATATATGTATTGGTGGCCATTTGATTGGAATTTCTCCAAGCCCTGATATAAGTCTGATGCATGCCGCCTGTTTCCGTTGCTCAGTAGGCATCTCCCTCTGCCCTTGCAGTAGCTAGTTTTACACTTGCTGTTATAATACAGCTGTAAATAGCTTTTACCACATTTGTAGACATTTTGGCCTCAGCTTAACATCACATGCATTGGGAGGTATCGCGTCTCAAAATAGGAAACCAAACAGATTAGCTAATTAAGCCATGCCCGCTGTAATGAAAATCTGCCCGTAAATGTTTTATAAAGGAAATGCTCCCTCTCGAGGCTTTCTCCACAGCATGGAGCTTTAATGGCACTTTGGCTGTGAAGTTTCTGTATCTGTAGCGTATTTATTTCATGAAACCCCAGTGCTGTAACCTTATGTCTCTTCTCACATTCCCGCAATGCCTTAATGCAGTATCTGGTGCTCACAGCTGTCAATATAAGAGGCCAGCCTGCTTTTAATTATACCTTGTCCCGGCCTCCCTGTAAACTGCCTAAATGTGCTCCTGTATTGCAGCGTCCTGTACATGGCAAAGAACAGACCTCTGGGCACCGGAGACCCCTTCCTCGTCTCTGCTAGATTTTATTGTAGACATTTGTAGCCTGCAATTCACCTCTCCTGTAAATTTTAGCTTTCTGGTTATCCTGCTACTATTGGCTTAATGGGGAAGCTGTCATGAGAGGTTGATGGAGGCTACCATTAGCTAACGTTCCCTTTTTGGAATGCTGGTTTCTTGGCTGTCATTTTGATAGCGTATTTATCGACGCACCCCAAGTTTAGGAGGGAATTTTAAGGAAAACAACTTGCATTTAAATGCTCATCAATGCAGCTTTATCAGTGTCCTTTTGCAGCCTTGCCAGTCTTTTCAGCACTTACCTGATTTAAATTTGGCGCGAGGAGCGTGCGGAGCCGAGATACAGAAAGCCGAGAGTACGTCAGCTATAGGGCTGCAACTAACGATTATTTTCATAATCGATTAGTTGGCCGATTTATTGTTTTGATTAATAACCTTAAAAAAAAAAGTGTGGTGTAAAGTTTAAAAAAAAGGCAATTTATTCTTAAATATCTCTATGCAGTGATAAATATAAACAACCAACTATATGGTTAGGGAGCAAAATATCTAATCCACTCTGAGAATAACAGACAGAAGCCATGTACTGTATATACTATTAGAGGAGATGTACTGTTCATACTATTAGAAGAGACATACTGTTTTTTGGCCAATTTGTTGTTGGGCAGATTAAAAAACACTAATTGCTGCAAAAACGTATTACATGCTTTTCTGCAGCTTCTCCATTGAAGTATATTGAACCAAATAGGGGTGCAACGGATCAAAAAACTCACGGATCGGATAATTTTTCGGATCAGCAAATAATAATTGAATTTGCAAAAAAAATGTGAACATTCCACCACCATATAGTCCCCACTGTAATATCCACCCCATCTCCCCCACTGTAATATCCACGCCAGCTCCCCACTGTAATATTGGCTGGTTATCGCCGAGTATTGGCAGGGTGTAATGCAGAGTTTGTTTACAAGTGATCGCTCTGTCATTTGACGGAGCGATCACATTGTAAACGGTCACCGGGTGTACCAAGATGGCCGCCGCCCTGGAGCTAGGCCGAAGCCGCGGCCTTTCCTAAGGCCGCCGGGTGTACCAAGATGGCCGCCGCTCCGGAGCTAGGCCGAAGCCGCGGTCTTTCCTAAGGCCGAGGCCACGGAGCGCTCCGCGGATCGCGGGGTGTGCCGATCCGAACGGGGTGACGGTGCACCCCTAGAACCAAAAAAACACTGTTTTGCATTAAAAAATAAAAATGTCCCTGACCCTTTCCAAATACGCAGCAGCTGAAAAAAAGCATAGATGTGAACGTGTCCCATAGGAAACCATGTAAATGAACTGTAGTGCGTTTCTGCAAAAAGCACACAGATGTGAACCAGATCTAAGACGTTTAGTAACATAATGGGGTTAAAAAATAATAATAATGCTTACCTGTCCTGGAGTCCAGCGATGTCGGTTGCTGCCGCCGGCATTGCGGCTAAGGGTACCTGGCAGTGTATCTTTACGGCTTCACCCCGGGAACCCTACTGCGCATGTGCGAGGCCCCGCGCCTCTCTCCTACTGACCCGGCAACAGGGAGGAGGAGGGAGCCCCGCATGATGTCACGAGCAGCGGCCCGGTCCTCCGGAAGTGGGAACAGGGTATCCTGCTGTCCCCCCCGCCCCCCCCCCCCCCCCCCCCCCAAAAGGTGCCAATTGTTGCACTGGAGGGGGAAGAGTACAAATGAGCAGAAGTTCCACTTTTGGGTGGAACTCTGCTTTAACATTGATTATTTTGAATCCTTAGGCCTCATGTACACTTGGCGTTATAATAACCCTATAAAAGCGCCAGTAGCTTTACAGTGAGTTTTTCAACCTATTTTAGCTTTTTTGCAATAGCGCGTGTGTTTTTCAGCTGGAAAAAAATAAAACTCCCCTCGGAACCCACTATTTGTCTGTAAAAAAAAAAAAAAAAAAAAAAAAAAACGCCCCAGCCAAAAACAGCCTGTGTGTGCATGGACACTATTAAAGCTTCATGTACACAGGACCTTGTTAAACCTCTCCTGAACGATTTAACTTGACCACTAGAATCCGACATTTAAAATTGTCCGTTTTTTTCATTTTAACAAAAAGTCTGAACGCAACACCGTTACCACGTTTACACATGTTTACAGGCATTTGGCGTTTCAGATGCCTCTGAGCATCCGTTCTGAACGCATTTTGTTGCGTTCCAAAAAATGCTTCTAAACTCAACTGCCTAGAAATTACTATAAACGACCCTGTGTACACGGACTGATAAGATCAATATTGCCTCGTTTCCACTGAGCGGTTCGGTACGCCCAACTGCTCCTAATTGTACGTTTACCAGCAGCAGTGTACATGAGGCCTAAGTTTTATACCCCTTTCACACCAAGGGCGTTTTGCAGGCGCTATAGCGTTAGAAATGGCGCCTCCAATCCGCCCTAAAACAGCTGCACCATTGTCTGTAGTGTGAAAGCCGGAGGGCTTTTACACTGGAGCGGTGTGCTGGCAGGACGTGTTTACCGCTTCTCATTGAAATTAATGGGGCAGCACTGTAATACCGCCGGCAAAACGCCGCTATTGCGGCGTATTGCCAGGGTATTAACCCTTTCTCGGCCGCTAGCGGGGGGTAAAAGCGCCTTGCTAGCGGCCGAAATGCGCAGCGAATCTGATGGTAAAACCCCGCTAAAAATAGCTGCGTTTTACCGCCGACGCTATGAGCGGCGTGGTATGAAAGGGGTCTTAGTCTTAAACTGCCATTTTAGTTTTGGTCTTATTTTTTTAGCCATCTACAATTAGTTTTACTTGTATTTAGTCGACTAAAATTGAATGGGTCTAGTTAAATTGTTATGCATTATTTTAAGCATTTCTCTACAATTTCCTCCTCCGACCGCCGACATCTTGTCCCGGAGTGACTTCCGGGTATCGCGGCTCCGGCGCTGATTAGCCGGAGCCGAATTGACGTCACTCCGCGCATGCGCGCGGGAACGGCACAGTACAACTGAAGCAACGGCATATAGCGCCATTGCTTCAGTTGTCTTAAAGTGGTTGTAAACCCTTGCATACCACTTTGACCTACAGGTAAGCCTAGATTAAGGCTTACCTGTAGGTCCAAGAAATATCTCCTAAACCTACATGGTTAAGGAGATGCTTTACAAAAAATGTGCCGGAGTGACGTCATCGCTGTTTCCGGACACTCACAGCGCTGGAGCACCGATACCCAGAAGGAAGACGGAGGCTTCGTGCTACAGGGGACATCGGTGGCTCCTGTGTCAGGTAAGTGACACACAATCGGCTACTATACGATGCGTAGTAGCCCATTATGCTTTACCTTTGCAGGGACGTATATATATGCCGACAGCGGTCGGCAAGTGGTTAAGGTGAAAAACCTCCTGTGATGCAACAGCTGCCCAGACTCCCCCTTTTTTTTACTTACTTGAACCCGGTCTTTCCAGCGATGGGAATGAGAGCACCAGCCGGTGTCTCGGGTCCTGATTGGATAGATTGAGAGCAGCGCAGACATTGGCTCCCGCTGCTGTCAATCAAATCCAATGATGCGGGGGGCAGGGCTGAGTCCTGCTGTCTGTGCGTCAATAGACCCGAGGGAGAGCTGCTCTCCAATGGGGCACTCGGGAAGAAGAGTAGCCAGGAGCGCCACTGAGGGACCCCAGAAGAGGAGGTCCAGGGCCACTATGTGCAAAACCAACTGCAGAGTATGGCGTGTGTTTTTTTTTTTTTTTTTTTTTTTAAATGAGACTTTTAGATATCCTTGAAAATCGCACCTATTATTATTTATTTATTTATTTATTTATTTTTTTTAAGTGTTGCGGTTGAAAAGAATGGGCTGCGACTTGTCATTCGACTTTGTTTACATTCTCACATGACTAGTCGCACACGTGTGACTGGCGCCTTGGGATTGGGCGTGCTGATAAATCTTATACTGTTGAAACGTGAGCTTGTTTTTAATGGCAGTGATGTCTGCTGGGATGTCGCTTTAAATACCGGAGCAATTTTCTTGTGTCCTTGTTCAGTGTGTGGAATAAATGTGCACCTCACTGACTCAACCTGTCACTATACATTTCCTCTAGATTACTGTGAGAGCAAAACCGACATCTGTCTCCTAATGACTCATTTCCCTGATGACTTATTTATCTAGTGCCGAGTAATCTACGCTGCGTGTTCGGGGTTTACACCCTGATTTCCTGACATCAGCTTTGCTTTTTATCAGAAGGTTGTTGCATGAAGCTTTTCTCGCTGGGTCCAGCGTACTAGTGATGTCTCACTGGCACAATATTGGCGTCTCTTAACCACTTCAGCCCCGGACCAATTTGCAGCCAAAGGACCAGGCCCCTTTTTGCGATTCGGCACTGCGTTGCTTTAACTGACAATTGTGCGACGTGGCTCCCAAACAAAATTGGCGTCCTTTTTTCCCGACTAATAGAGCTTTCTTTTTGGTGGTATTCGATCACCTCCTGTGGTTTTTTTATTTTTTGCGCTATAAACAAAAATAGAGCGACAATTTAGAAAAAAAATGTAATATTTTTTGCTATAATAAATATCCCCCAAAATATACAAAAAAACATTTTTTTTCCTCAGTTTAGGCCGATACGTATTCTACATATTTTTGATGGAAAAAAATCGCAATTAGCGATATTGGTTTGCGCAAAAGTTATAGCGTTTACAAAATGGGGCATAGTTTCATAGTATTTTTTTATTTTTTTATTGTGACTGTGACATTATGGTGGACACATCCGATATTTTTGACACATTTATGGGACCATTGTCATTTATACAGCAATCAGTGCTATACAAATGCACTGATTCCTGTGTAAATGACACTGGCAGTGAAGGAGTTAACCACTGGGGAGGGGGTTAAGTGTGTGTGTGTGTGTGTGTGTGTGTGTGTGTGTGTGTGTGTTTTTGTTTTTTACTGTAGGGGGGCGTGTCTTGGCATGTGACGTCACTGATCGTCTTTCCCTATGACGGGGAACAGACTATCATTGACAGCCTCACTAGGAAGTACGGGAAGAGGTTTGTTTACACAGACCTCTCCCCGTTCTTCAGCTCTGTGACCCGATCGCGGGACACCAGTGTCGATCGGGTCCGCTGGGACCATGGTCGCGGATCCCAGGGCTGGGTCGTGAGCGCACCGCCCACGGCTGGGCTCTTAAAGGACAACGTACCTGTACGTTGATGTGCCCAGCCGTGCCATTCTGCTGACGTATATATGTGCAGGAGGCGGTCCTTAAGTGGTTAAAGCAGACCTTCACTTGACAGCAGCTTAACCCTCCTACCTGCAGCTTTCTGGGACACGTCACATGAGGCTGCAGGACCAGTTGTATAGCTCTGCATGATCTGGCGCATTGGCAGTGGGGGAGTCGGCTGTGAGACCTGAGGAAGTTGCAGCTTTCTGCCACATCCAAGATGGCGGTGCTGTGGATCCAGAGCCTGGGGAAGATGCTGCTGGGCTGGGAAGTACCTGTCAAAAGCTACAGTATTTGTAGCTGCTGACTTCTAGTTTTCAAAGGCCAGTTCATACCAACACACAGTGTGAGAAACGAGCGTGGCGCGTGCATTTCCCATACCACAGATGAACTGGGTTTGGGATCTCCATGCAGTGCGTTTTGTGGGCAGCCTGTCGCAGACCCTGCACAGAACAGGGAGTGCGGGTGTCACGAAATTAACAAAACAGCTTGTGTTCTGGAATAGGCTCCAAAAAGTGGTGCTGACAACAGCCACCTTGGAGACCTGGAATCAGGCATAGTACATTTGCGTATATTCGCCAATTTTGTTTTCTTGTCTCTGGTGGGTATTTACATCCCCAAACCCCCCCTGTGGGACTTCATATGATGTCCTGGATTTTGGGTGGGGTATTTTTATTTATTTTTTGGACTTCTATGTAAAAGCAATTCTAGTGGCTAAGTAGTTGCTGGATTGCTTTTGCATCTCGGTTTCATCAGATACTTTTAAGGGCAGAGGAAAGAACTGGGGGTTTTAATAGACCACATAGGTTTCCAGTAAAGAGTACCTGTCACTGCCACTGCTATCATAAAAGAAGTTGTCCATCGCTTGTGATGGCAATAAAAGTGATACAAATACTGCAGCTGCTGACTTTTAAAATATGGACACTTACCCGTCCAGCGCTCCCGCGATGACTGCACCCGAAGCCAATCTGTCGCTCGGCTCTCGGGTGCTGCTGCCGCCACCTTGTGGCTTCAATTCCCAGTTCCCTACTACGCATGCGCGAGTCGTGCTGCGCAGTAAGGACGGTCCCTGCTGTCTCTGGGATCTGTGTGTTTCGAATCTGCGGCTATCTATGCCCGGAAGTGGGTGCATATACATGTATTATACAGGTATCTGCACCCCCCTCCCCCTGAAAGGTGCCAATTGTGGCACCGGAGGGGGGGAGGGTTTCGATGAGTGAGCAAGGTTCTGGGAGGACGTCCTACGGTGCCCAGTGCCACCTGTCATATATATATATATATATATATATATATATATATATATATATATATATATATATATATATATATATATATATATATATATATATATATATATATATACACACACACTGCAAATTTAATATTTCATTGTGTTTTGACAGCATTAAAAGACACAAGCACATATGTTCAAAAACGTTTTTTAGTTTTATCATTCTGGTTTAAAATAAAAAAAAAAAAAAAAAAAAAAAAAAAAAATTCACTTTTTATCTGTCAAGTATGAACTTTGAATTATTTCTTCAAAACTGATCGGACGTTGGCGGACATTTTCAGTTAATATCCGTTTTGACGGATCTGGACGTAGCCTTTTACGTTAACCTCCGTTTCCTTTTTCTTTTATCCTTCTTCTTTTTTTTTTTTTTTTTTTTTAACGGATGGTCATCCGTTTGCCCATAGGAATGCATTGTCGTCTGTTGACGGATGGAAGAAAAAAATGGGTAGACGGTCCGTCCATGTGAAAGGGGCTTAATAGTTCTAAGTCAGATATACTGTAAGTGTAAAGTGGTTGTAAACCCCTTCTGGAGAAAAAAACCCCTTCAAGATATAGGTAATAATAATAATATTATTATTCAGGATTTATATAGCGCCAGCAGTTTGCGCAGCGCTTTACAACATCAGGGAAGACATTACAATAAGATACAGGAGGGATCATGGGGCCCTTCTCATTAGAGCTTACAATCTAGAAGTAGCATAGCATACTAGCTCATTATGTATTACCTGAGAACGAAGCCCCCGCAGCCGTCCTCGTCTCCCCCTCCGGCCGGTGACCTCTATCCCGGAGGTTACTTCCGGGCATCGTGGCTCCGTCACTGTGATTTGCCGGAGCCGCGATGACCTCACTCCCACGCATGCGTGGGAGCCGCCGGGAACGGCACAGTACAACTGAAGCAACAGCACGTACGTGCCATTGCTTCAGTTGGTTTAAGTGCGCATGTGCCGCATGACGTTGGCACATGCAAATACAGGGATATCTCCTAAACCATGTAGGTTTAGGAGATATCCAGTGCAGCTACAGGTAAGCCTAATTATAGTCTTGCCTGTAGTTTAAAGTGGTTATAAAGGGTTTACAACCACTTTAAAGAGGAAGTTAACTCAGCACCTCAAATGCTCCTTAATCCAGTCTGATGCAGCTTCCCATAACATTCTGCATTACTCTTTCCCCTTTCACATATTTTTTTACTATTTTTTTTTTTTCCCAGGCGATTTTAAATTCTTCCTTGTAGCAGCCAGCGCCATCTCAGCTACTGCCTTCTGAGGCTGCAGTGCAGTTTACTTCTGCCCTTCCTGTTCTCTGCTGTTATCTCGCACATGCTCAGTTATGTTGCAGCCAAGCCTCGTTTTCACTCAAGATTGCCATAGAAACCGTGTCCTGCATATCGAGGCACAGACAAGCGGGCAAACATTTCAGCCCATGTTAAATCGGTTGTATACCCGTTTTTCGTTTTGTTTTTGTTTTTTTTGTAAACTACCTGCAAGACCAAGTCCTAATGAGCTAGTATGACTAGCATACTAGCTCATTATGCATCACTTACCTTAGATCGGGGCCCCCGACGACGTCCTCTTCTCCTCCTCCGCTGCGGCGCTGTGATTGGCCAGAGCAGCGAAGACGTCGCTCCGCGCATGCGCGCGGGACACTTCAACTGCGGTGAGCCGCAGTTCTGAATGGGGATTAACCCTGTAAATGCACCGTTGTCTCCGGCACGCATGCGCCGTAGACAACGTTGTAAAACGTTTTGTGCAAATATCTCCTAAACCGTGTAGGTTTAGGAGATATTTCTTGTACCTACATGTAAGCCTTAATCTAGGCTTACCTGTAGGTACAAGTTGTAATTGAGGGTATACAACCCCTTTAACTGTGTAAAAAAAACTTTTTTGAACCCTGTAAAATGCAATTCACTATATAATGCAGGTGATCTTCTTGCTGTGGGGTGCTTTGTAATGTGCTGATGTTTACACCCCATGCAACGTTTTTAAGTCACATGGGGTGCTTCAGGAACCAAATGACACTGTAATCTCGCGGGATCTCGGAACAGTGCCGCAGAGAGAAGATTCATATTTACGACTGGACTGATGGCACAATGAGCGTGACGTGAATGAGGGGCAATATGCGCATGCAGCCGTGACGTCATGAAAACGAACCTGACAGATTACAAGCAGAACGGAGCAGGTTAGGATCAATCCCATTCAGACCAATTTGAATGGTAAATGCAAATGAACGTACATGCTTTTGTTTTTAACCACTTGCAGCCCGCCATATAGCAGAATGACGGCGGCAAAGTGGTTTCAAAATCCTGACCGCACGTATGACGTGATCAGGATTTTGAGCCGCTGGGCGCGCATTGCGGCGATGGTTGTTGTAGTGTGTCAGTCTGACACCCCGCAACTACGATCTCGGTAAAGAGTCTCCGACGGAGACTCTTTACCACGTGATCAGCCGTGTCCAATCACAGCTGATCACAGTGTAAATAGGAAATGCTGTTGATCGGCTTTTCCTCACTCGTGAGAAGAGGAGAACCGATCGGCTGCTCCTCCTGACAGGGGGAGTCTGTGCTGATCGATTTATCAGCGCAGAAACCCCCCCAGGATGCCCACACTGGACCACCAGGGACGCCACCAGACCACCTGGGATGCCCAGCACCAGGTATGCCACCCTAGACCTCCAGGGATGCCAGTCAGTGCCCACAATGGGTGCCGATCAGTGCCTACAATGGGCATCACTGACTGGCATGCATTATTTGGCACTGATTGGCATCCATCAGTACAATACATTACACTGCAATGCCGCCTGTCAGTGCCCATCCGTGCCGCCTGTCAGTGCCCATCCGTGAATGAGAAAACGTACATATTTACAAAGTTTTGAAACTGAAACAAAAAAACATATATTTTTTTTTTTTTTTCAAAATTTCCGGTCTTTTTTTATTTGTGTAGCAGAAAATAAAAACCGCAGAGGTGATCAAATACCACCAGAAGAAAGCTCTTTGTGGGAAAAAAAATGATAAAAATGTAGTTTTTGGCTGTAATGTAGTTTGTGTACAGTGTAGCATGACCGCGCAATTGTCAAAGTGCGACAGCGCTGAAAATTGGTCTGGGCAGGAAGGTGTTTAACCACTTCCCGACCGCCTCCTGCACATTTACGTCGGCAGAATGGCACGGCTGGGCAAAACCACGTACCGGTACGTCCCCTTTAATTGCCCAGCCATGGGTCGCGCCGCGCTCGTGACTCGGTCGAGAGCTCCGTGGCTGCGGGACCAGCGGACCTGATCGCCGCTGGTGTCCCGCGATCGGGTCACATAGCTGCAGAACGGGGAGAGGTCTGTGTAAACAAACCCCTCCCCGCGCTTCCTACACTGCCTGTCACTGATAGGCTGTTCCCTGGCATCGGGAAAGCCGATCAGTGGCATCAGACGTAAAGCCACGCCCCCCTACAGTAAAAAAACACATGTCACAGACCTAACCCCTCCCTGCCCCCTAGTGGTTAACTCTTTCACTGCCAGTGTCATTTATACAGGAATCAATGCATTTAAATAGCATTGATTGCTGTATAAATGACAATGGTCCCAAAAATGTGTCAAAAATGTCCGATGTGTCCGCCATAATGTCGCAGTCACAATGAAAATAGCTGATCGCCGCCATTACTAGTTAAAAAAAAAAAAAAAATTAATAAAAATGCTCCTATTTTGTAAACGCTATAACTTTTGCGCAAACCAATCAATCACTAATTGGGATTTTTTTTTTTTTTTCAAAATAATGTAGAAGAATACGTATCGGCCTAAACTGAGGAAAAAAAAAATTTTTATATATTTTTTGGGGATATTTATTATAGCAAAAAGTAAAAAATATTGCATTTTTTTTTCAAAATTGTCGCTCTTTATAGCGCAAAAAATAAAAACCGCAGGGGCGATCAAATACCACCAAAAAGCTCTATTTGTGGGGAAAAAAGGACGCCAATTTTGTTTGGGGGGCCATGTCGCACTACCGCGCAATTGTCAGTTAAAGCGACGCAGTGCCGAATCGCAAAAAGGGGTCTGGTCCTTTGGCTGCAAATTGGTCCGGGGCTGAAGGGGTTAAGTGCCCAGTATTGAAGTGGTTAATCACTCTGGAATTTTGGATTACAGAGCTTGTTAATCAGTATAGTGGAGCACGTGTGTGTGTGTGTGTGTGTGTGTGTGTGTGTGTGTGTGTGTGTGTTTGTTTCTCTCACTGATTCATCTGTCCAGTACAGGAAGGAGGTGGAGATGTCTCCTAGTAGTTGGGTTGCTCATCCAAGCAATATGATTTAAATGTGACTGCCGAGGCAGATTGTAATTTTGCACCAGCAAAGGCCAGAAAGGTAAATATGTATTTGTATTTATTTCTATTTTTTTTTTCTTCAGATGGCCGTTACATTTTAATGATTATAAATAGAGGACAGAATTCAATTTTTTGCCTTTAGGAACTTTTTTTCTTTTCTGCCTGTCTTTGAATCTGTCGCTGTCCTCTTGTGTAGATTTTGTGCACTGATAAGCCTAACCAGCATTTTTAAACATTGCGATTTATATCTGTAATGTTTTTATTTCCGCTACTATAATGTGGTTGACCTGTATGTGGGAAGCTCCATATATTTTCTAAATTTTACTCTCTGCATTTGAAAAAAAAAAAAAATCCAAATGCACCCTGATTTTTCCTTTTTTTTTTTTTTTTTTTATTATGATTTAAAAGGATATGTTTGTTTTTCCATCAAGTTTTGTTAACTTAAATAGGAAGTAAACCCTGATGGGTTTTATTTCCTCCTTTTTGTTCCCTGCAAAGTAAAAGAATGGGCTAGTAGGCATCGCCTACTAGCCCGTTATGTGCCACTTACCTGTAAATGAATCCTGTTATGTCCCCGCTGATGGCCGCGTCCATCTTCACCCCTCTTCCTTCTGGACCGTGGACTCCGGCTCTGTGACTGGCCGGCGTCGTGCGGGAGCCCGACGGTCACAGCAGGGGCCCTTTAGAAACAGCATGATTGTGCCCTTTCCTCAGTGCGCCGATGACGTTGGCGCATGCGTCTGTAGTAAATATCTCCTAAACCGTGCTGGTTTAGGAGATCTTTCCAGTACCTACAGGCAAGCCGTCTTGTAGTAACATACACCATTGCGCAGTATTTCCTAGAAAGAAAGAAGTGTGTGTGTGCTGTGACCAGTGAGTGGTAATCTACTCACATACACCCGGTAATGGTACAGCGATAGCCGAATGCTTGTCAGGCTTTTTTGCTACAGGGCTGGATGCCCTGCTCGTCCACACTCTGCGTGCTGCGGTGTCGTCACTAGGCTCCTCCTCCCGACGCTTTGCATTACAGTCACGTAACGTTTTCAAGGAACGTTACGTGACTGTAATGCAACGCGTCGGGAGGAGGAGCCTAGTGACGACACCGCAGCACGCAGAGTGTGGACGAGCAGGGCATCCAGCCCTGTAGCAAAAAAGCCTGACAAGCATTCGGCTATCGCTGTACCATTACCGGGTGTATGTGAGTAGATTACCACTCACTGGTCACAGCACACACACACATTTCTTTCTAGGAAATACTGCGCAATGGTGTATGTTTCTTTCTCTCCCCATATGTAAACTGACTGGAAGTGCCTGTAAGCACAGCGCAAAAGACAGCAAACGAACAGCACCTGGAGGTGTCAGCAGGAAAGGAAAGTGTCAGTTTTTTTTCCTTTTTGTCTTTTTACTTGTGCACCATTCTTATTGGGAGCAGCAACTTCCTGCATTCAATCTTCCTTTTTTGGCATGTAATGTTAGAGATTGATTTAGCCTGGTAGGATACCGGGTAAATGCATAGAAATATTCTTCACTAATTTGAGTATCGGCGGCTGTAATAAAGACAGCGGTTATTTATGTATTAATTTACCTATTTTTATATACTCAAATAATTGTTCGTTTATTGGCACCAGCTCTACATTGAGAAATAGGTAATTGATACCTCTCACTAGCAATCATTTAAGTGCCTCATTAAATAAATTTAGGATAATCACCACAAAGATGCATCAGGTTCTATAGGAGAAACTTGACGCATTTATATCCATTATTTTAACCCTCTATCCAAACAATTATAGGCATACCTGTAGGGAAAAGTGGTGTGTAAAGGGTTTACAATCACTTTAAAGCAGGGGGTCTCTAAACTTTCTGAACAAAGGGCCTGTGTGCCTGTGTACTGTCCTTCAGGCTTTATTGGGACCAGACTGTGGCCAGTGTGATTAGAAAATGCCCTGGCATCTATGGGCGTAAACCATGCCCTATCATTGGCATTAGTGGGGAGGAATGGTGCCCCATCATTGGCGTTAGTGGGAGGAATGGTGCCCCATCATTGGCGTCAGTGGGAGGAATGGTGCCCCATCATTGGCGTCAGTGGGAGGAATGGTGCCCCATCATTGGCGTCAGTGGGAGGAATGGTGCCCCATCATTGGCGTCAGTGGGAGGAATGGTGCCCCATCATTGGCGTCAGTGGGAGGAATGGTGCCCCATCATTGGCGTCAGTGGGAGGAATGGTCCCCCCCCCCCCCAAGGGCCATATCCGGCCCCTGGGCCGCAGTTTAGAGACCACTGCCTTAAAGCACTGGTTTCCAAACACTGGCTCATGGGCTGAATTTGCTTACCTTTTATCAGACCCTTGGGCCATTATTTCCCCCACAGACACCAACATTGGGGAACCATTCCTCTTGCTTTGACCAACGCTGGGGCATTTTTTTTTTTTTTTTTTCTTCCACTGATGCCAATGATGGGGCACTATTCACCCTTTTACTGACTACAGACACTATTTTTTAATCCTGCTGAAGCTGGGGCATTTTCTACTTCCACTAACTACTTTGCCCCCCCCCCCCCCCCTAAAGTCTAAAGGATAGTAAACTGGCCCTTTGTTTAAAAAGTTTGAAGACCATTGCCTTAACCACTTCAATACCGGGCATTTTACCCCCTTCCTGCCCAGGCCTATTTTCAGCTTTCAGCGCTGTAACATTTCGAATGACAATTGCACGCTCCACGCACACTAGCGATTTTTCATTAGCTCATAAAAAGGAAGAAAAAAATGCTGGAATAAAAATTCAGATAATAGCATTTTTATGCCAGCTTCTAGAAGCATGTAGAAGCTTTTTAGGAGATATTTCCACTACCTATAGGTAAGCCTTATTCTAGGCTTACCTATAGGTAAAAGTCCAAAAAGTGGGTTTACAACCACTTTAACGATACCCCAAACACACAGGTTGTAAATGCAGTGCGTTTGCCCGTAGGATCGTATGGTACAAAAATACCACGCAAACCAGTTGT
>CM053026.1:45087028-45299528 GCA_028564925.1 Lithobates sylvaticus | reverse complement strand
CTTACGCACAGATCACCCTCCCTGCCCACATACAATTCACTGTGCTGCTGGGGCCCCCTTGCTGGCTTATGCCCCGTACAGGATTGGGGGTACCCCCTTATCTACGGCCCTGGACCCCAGCTTGTCAATGTACATCGACATATCAAACACAAGTAGCGTGTGAAACAGAGTGAGCAACATAGCAGCTTAGTGGTTGCACTTCTACCTTGCAGCACTGGGGTCCTCAGATTGAATCCTGTTTAAAGTATGTGTATGTATGCACAGCGATATTTAAAGTGCGTGTTCGTTTTTTACATAGATTTTTATTTTATTTTTTTATATATTTACCAGGCTCTGCTCAGAGCAGCCCCATCCTCTTCTTGAGTCTGACGGCACTTCTGACCCCTCCTGCCAAGTGCTGCCATACCAAGCAGCTTGCTATGGGGACACCCAAGCAGACTCGTTCCTGAGCTGCTGCTCAGTGTCTCCATTTACACATGAAGCGTGATTAACACGTGAGGTCACTGGCTGCATGTACAGTGCCCGTTTAGGAGATATTTACACTACCTATAGGTAAGCTTTATTCTGGGCTTACCTATAGGTAAAAGTCATGCGTGGAACTTTAATTCCACTTTAAACTGGTGAAAGCTTTACATTTTTTTTGAACTTTTATAATCGTTTTGCACAGAGCATCCCCAATCCTCCCCTTCTTGGGTTGCCCGCTGGCACTCCTGGCTCCTCTTCCCCAGTCGAGTGCCTCCCTAGAAAGCCAGGGGAGCTACTGCTCTTGTGCACACTACTGGATCGGGTAAGTATAAGGGGGGCTGGAGGGGGGTATCCTCTGCATTAAGGTAAAAAAAAAAAAACTTCTGTTGCATAGAATGCATTAAGGTAAAAACCCAAAGGCTTTTGAACTAGGCATGTGCAATTGGTTTAGTTCCGAATTCTTTTTTTAACGAATTTTGACAAATTCGTTAATTCAGAATTTTTCAATTTCCGAAAATTCAGAATTAACGAATTTCAAAATTTGCAGATTTTCGAAATTTTAGAATTCGGGAATTAAGAATTCGGAAATTTTGAAAATTCAGAAGAAAAGAAAATCTGTTTTAATTCTAAATAACTATTAAATTATAGGTATTGGAATTCCCTTTCAAATTTGTCTGTTAGTGAACGTAACGAGTATGAATTTATCCGAAGTTACAAATTATCTGAAGTAACGAATTCTGCATCTAACCAAATGGAACGTAACGATCTAATAATAAATAATAAAAAGGTTTTATTATTGTTATTTTTTTCCGTTCCATTTGTTTAGATGCAGAATTCGTTATTTCAGATAATTTGTAACTTCGGATAAATTCATACTCATTAATTTAATAGTTATTAAACTGATTTTCTTTCTTTTTTCAGATTTTTCAAATTTTAGGATTTTCAAATCTTGAATTCCCGAATTCCGAAAATTCGGAAGTCTGGAAATTCGGAATTTCGTAAATCTGGAAATTCGGAAATCCGAAAAATAGAAATGTGAAAATTCACGAAATTTCTGATTTTTCCGAAAAGCAATGAAACGAAAATGAACGAATTTTTGGTCGGTGCACATGTCTATTTCAAACCACTTTGAGTGGAAATGTCTGAGTTGTGCGTACAGTAATGAGGCCTCAATTGTGCAGGTTGACATCAACAGGTAGTTGCAGCATGTTTAGTGGAAGGTGATCCAGCCAAAAAAATTCAATAAAATGTAAAAGTCAGCAGCTACAAATACTGCAGCTGCTGACTTTTAATATTACGGCACTTGCCTGTCCAGGGAGCCTGCGATGTCGGCACCCCAGCCGATCTTCAGACTCCCTGGGGTGCTGCCACCGCCATTCCTGGTAAAGAAACCAGGCAGTGAAGGCTTTCGGCTTCACTCCTGGTTCCCTACCATGCATGCATGAAACACGCTGGACTTTCTAATTGGCCCGGATGAGGCGGGGCCGAACTTCTGGGAGATCGGTCCTCCTGAGTGGGAGACAGGAGTGGGAGGAAGCATATAAGCGGAAGTTCTACTTTTGGGTGGAACTCCGCTTTAAGTTTACATATTTGAGACCATTATTTTAATTACCTAATTTTTCCTTTCCATTTTTTTTTTTTTTTTTTTTGTAGGTTAATGCCAGTTTTTGCTGCTGTTTAGAAAACTGACAAGATATCTTCCAACTGGTGCTCCATGATTTGAACGCTGGTGTGTTCTAAACTTGACATGAAGATGGAGGCAGTTGGAAAGAGTGAACAGCTGTTGGAATCTGAAGTGCCTCCTGTGACCCAACAGAAAGTGGACTCTCCTCCTGATGAGGGAGCGCTGGACCTACAGGCTTCTCTTAAGGACAATGCACAGGATGTCCCTGACTCTTCCGGACTTTCCTCAATGCCGTGCCTACTGATGGAGCTGAGAAGAGACTCTTCAGAGTCTCAACTAGCATCTACTGAAAGCGACAAGCCAACAGCGGGCCGGGTATATGAGAGCGACTCCTCCAACCACTGCATGTTGTCCCCTTCTTCCAGCGGACATTTGGCCGACTCAGACACACTGTCTTCCGCCGAAGAGAACGAGCCACGGCGTCCAGAAGCAATAACCGAAGGCTGTGATGCTGCGGCCCAGGGAGCTGCGGTGGCTCGTAAGTCACGGAGGTCTCGCTCAGAGAGTGAGACGTCAACCATGGCTGCCAAGAAAAACCGCCAGTCCAGCGATAAGCAAAATGGCAGAGTCACCAAGGTTAAAGGTCACAGAAGCCAAAAGCACAAAGAGAGGATTAGGCTATTAAGGCAGAAAAGGGAGGCAGCCGCACGCAAAAAGTACAACTTGTTGCAGGACAGTAGCACCAGCGACAGCGACTTGACCTGCGACTCCAGTACAAGCTCGTCGGATGATGATGAAGAGGTTTCAGGGAGCAGCAAGACAATCACTGCAGAGATACCAGGTAAGAATGTCATTGACCAAACTTGCTTGGCCCTCTTGCATGGTGAGCACAAGTGTCTAAACCTTATGTTTCCGTCCCCAGCTGGTAAGATGCCGTTTCATGTGACCATTTTTATTTCCTTTACCGTTTTTGGTGCCTCTAAAATTGTTTCCCTGCAGAATTTTTTAAATGTTTTTTTATTTATTTTTTATATTTTTTTTTTTTTTTTTTTTTTTTTATAACAATCCAAAGGCCCAAAAAATGTATAATGGGAACACATTTGTAGACCACCTGGGGCATTAAAGTGTATGTAAGCCCAACTTCTATTTTTCTCACTGTGCAGTTTTCTTGTGCAAATCAATTTTGTGAATCTGTTTTAATTTTCTTACCTGGATGTCTGACAAGTTACTGCACTTCTTTCAGTTGTTCTCTACAGAACTAATAGGCGGCCCAATGAAAACTGAAGCAGAATGCTCAGCTAGCTGGCTGTTCCACAGTGACTTCGTTTTGTGAGCCTTCGACTTGAAATGCTGTTACTGGCAATCTCCATGTATAAAACTTTGCAATAAATTGACAAAAATGATTTGCTTAAAGGGGTTAGCTAACCTTAAAAAAATATAAAAAATAAAAAACTCATGTGCAGACCATGAACATGTTTTCTAGCACTAAACTGATCAGATTTAATTAGTATGCATTTTTGCTTCTCATATCTGTGGACCAGTGGCCCTTTGCTTACCTCCATCTTGCCCTTGGGGCACTACTCTATCCACAACTGACACCAATGCTGGGGCACCATTCCTCCCGCTGACTCTAATGGATGGAGTGCTAGTCCTCCCTCTGATGCCAATGAATGGGCATTGTTTACTCCTACTTGCCACAGTCTGGCCCTCTTAAAGTCGTCTGAGGGACCGTAAACTGGCCCTTCGTTTTAGAAAGTTTGGAGACTCCTGCTGTAGACCATTTGTGCATGGAGTGGAGCCTACCTCAAGTTCTTTTGATAGTTTTCACAGCTCCGTCCTGTCCCCTTCTCTAAGATGGACCAGCTGTATGACAAGTGCCCCCTAGTGGTGCAACGCATTCCATCTGATCCCTCTCGCATGCACAGCACTGTCTGTTTACCAAGGATGACCTTTCCCATCGCAGCCGGCGAGCTCATCTGCTCAGCAGAGAGCACAATATGCATGTGCGGGACTCGGAAGGACAGCGCTCACTCCTGTACTTCTTGGGGGGGTCCTAACAACTGGTCCATCCTAGAGATGACAGGACAGAGCTATTGAAAGTGCAGTGCATCCGGAAAGTAGTTAGTGCTTCGCTTTTTCCACATTTTGTTATGTTACAGCCTTATTCCAAAATAAATTCAATTTGTGATTTTTCCTTTTACAGTTCTACAAACAATACTCCATAATGACAACATAAAATAAGTTTTTTTTTTTTTTTTAAATCTTTACAAATTTATTTAAAAAAGTAAATCCCATGTACATAAGTATTCACAGTCTTTGCCATGACACTCAAAATTGCGCTCAGGTCCATCCTGTTTCCACTGAACATCATTGAGGCTGGGTTCACACTGCTGCGGTGCGGGAACGCTGCGAATACACTGCGAGTTCCCGCACCGCATGTCTCCCGCCGGCAGTTCACACTGCCCTATGCGAGCTGCTGGGGGTGTCAATGAAATGTTAATGACACCCCCATAGCAGCTCGCATATCGCAGTGCGATCTGCAAACTCGGACAGGAATCGGATCGCATGGTGAGAACACCATGCGATCAGATTCTGCTGCGGAGCGAAAAAAAGGGTCCTGTCCGATTTTGGGCCGAATGCATTGCGAATTCAGCCATACTATCTGTATGGCTGAATTTGCATCGCACAGAGATCGCATAGGATTTGAACTGCAGTGCGGTGCGAATCATATGCGATCTCCCGCACCGCAGCAGTCTGAACCCGGCCTTAGATGTTTCTACAACTTGATTGAGTCCACCTGTGGTAAATTCAGTTGATTGGGTATGATTTGTAATTGGCCATGAAGTCCAAGGAATTATCTGTAGACCTCCGAGACAGGATTGTATAGAGCGGGGATATGCAATTAGTGGACCTCCAGCTGTTGCCGAACTACAAGTCCCATGAGGCATAGCAAGACTGACAGCCACAAGCATGACACCCAGAAGCAGAGGCATGATGGGACTTGTAGTTTTGCAACATCTGGAGGTCCGCTAATTGCATATGCCTGGTATAGAGGCACAGATCTGGGGAAGGGTACAGAAAAATTGCAGGATTGAAGGTCTCAATGAGCACAGTGGCCTCCATCTGGAAATGGAAGGAATTTGGAACCACCAGGACTGTTCCTAGAGCAAAAAAATTTATATGGCTGGGAAAACCTCACAAGAAACAGCACCTCATCCCATAAGTAGGATGCAAAAAAAGTGTACCCATAGGTAGGAGGGGAAAGGGGATTATTGCGGTGCGAAAATCTTGGTTTTAAGAATTGTCAGATATGTAGTTTCTGTGTATCGGGGGAGAAGGACCTTAGTCAGGGAGGTGACCAAGAACCTGATGGTCACTCAAACAGAGCTCCAGCATTTCTCTGTGGAGACAGATGAACCATCCAATGGAACAACCATCTCTGCAGCACTCCCCTAATTAGGCCTGTATGGTAGAGTGGCCAGACAAAAGCCACTCCTCAGTAAAAGTCAAATAGCCCGCCTGGAGTTTGCCAAAAGACACCTGAAGGACTCTCAGACCATGAGAAACAAAATTCTCTGCTCTGATGAAACAATGCTTGAACTCTTTGGCCTAAATGGCAAGTGTCATGTCTGGAGGAAACCAGGCACTGCTCTTCACCTGGCCACAATACCATCCCTACAGTGAAGCATGGTGGTGGCAGCATCATGCTGCAGGGATGTATTTCAGAGGCAGGAACTGGGAGACTCGTCAGGATTGACGGAAAGATGAATGGAGCAATGTACAGAGACATCCTTGATGAAAACCTACTGCACAGCGCTCTGGGGCGAAGGTTTATCTTCAAACAGGACAACAACCTTAAGCACACGATGACAAAGGAGTGGCTACGGGACAACGCTGAATGTCCTTGGGTGGCCCAGCCAGAGCCCAGACCCGATTGAACATCTCTGGAGAGCTCTGAAAATGGCTGTGCACCGACGCCCCCCCATCCAACCTGATGGAGCTTGAGAGGTCCTGCAAAGAAGAATGGGAGAAACTGCCCAGAAATAGGTGTGCCAAGCTTGTAGCATTATACTCAAAAAGACTTATGGCTGTAATTGGTGCTAAAGGTGCTTCAACAAAGTATTGAGCAAAGGCTGTGAATACTTATGTATATGTGTTATTTTTTTTTTTATTTGTTTGAAATCTTTGCAAATTTATTTAACTTTTTTTTTTCACGTTGTCATTATGGGGTATTGTTTGTAGAATTTTGAGGAAAATTACTGTATATATTCGCGTATAGGCCAACCCGAATATAAGCCGAGGCACCTAATTTTAAAAATGGAAAAACTTATTGACTTGAGAAATGCGCAGCTACTGTAAGTGGAAAGAAGGGTCAACAATGCCCATTTGCAGCCTCACTGTGCCCATTTGCAGCCATAGGTCCCCCAAACTTCAAACTTGGTAGTTAAGGGTTCCTAGATGCCCCCTAGCTGCAGCCATAATTTGGGGTCTCTGGACCCAAAGGGTCCTGAAATAACATTGCTGCAGATGGACACAGTTGACCGAATTTGGGGCCCCATATCTTGGGGCCACTTGGTGCTAGGAACCCCAAATTTGGTATTCAAACTCAGTCGAACTAGCACTACATCATATACAAAGATGGGATTCCTATTACCAAGTGAGCCCGAGATATGGGGCCCCAAAGTCAGTTCGGAAAATGTCAAGCACTTTTCTGCAGCAGAGAATGAAATTTTCCGAACCGACTTTGGGGCCCCATATCTCGGGGGCCACTTGGTAATAGGAACCCCATCTTTTGATATGTAGTGTTGGTTCCACTGGGTTTGCTCACCAAATTTGGGGTTCCTAGTACAAAGAGGCCCCGAGTTACGGGGCCCCAAAGTCGGATCGGAAAATTTCATTTTCTGCTGCAGAAAAGTGCTTGACTCCAGTATAAGCCGAGGGGGGCACTTTCAGCACAATAAAATGTGCTGAAAAACTTGGCTTCTACTCGAGTATATACGGTAACGAATTCCATTTTGGAATAAGGCTGTAACATAACAAAATGTGGAAAAAGTAAAGCGTTGTGAATACTTTTCAGATGCGCTGCATTAAAAGTGTTTGGGACAGACTTCACTGTGTACAAATGGCCTACATGTATGAAAAGAGCATAAATGCATATTTTTAAAAATGGAATAGTTTAGAGTTATGGAAAGGTGTTTGTGGGCTGTATAGTGGTTTGTTTTTGTTGTTTTTGCTTTTTTTTTTTTTTATTAAGGTAAACTAACCCTTTAGGAAAACCTGCATACAAGGAGCCGTGATGCCAAACTGAAATTATTTCTGGCCTTGCATACAATTTTTAGTCTTGCATCTCTAGTAGACCATGGCAGTTGTGTGGACTATAAAGCAATTTATTATTATTATTATTTATTATTATTATTATTATTCATATAGCGCCAACAGTTTGACTATAAAAGCAATTTATTTATTATTATTGTTATTATTCATATAGCACCAATAGAATTTTATATAGCGCCAACAGTTTGCACATCGCTTTACAACATGAGAGCCAAAATACAAATCAGTACAGGAGGAATCAGACGGCCCTTACATGATAAGCAACCAATCATAAATCACGAATGTTTCTAATGTTCTCGCCGGGGTTCGAATGATTTTGTCAAATTCGTTTGGAATTTTCACCTGGACATATCTCCTTTTTCATTTATAGTTCAACCTGATTTTTGTGAAGTCCTTTGTAAGACAATACAATCTTTTCTCAAACTGATCAATATATTAAATGGTCATTTTGCGTTAAGTCGGGTATTCATGCGTCTTTTCTTACTTGCCCAACTCTGGGTTCATTTCCAGCTATAGTATGTTTTAATCCTCCGGTGTCCAACTCTTTGCCCAGTCTAGAGAAATCCTAATATTTATAAAATTTCAATATTTCTGTTATCAATTTAAAGCTGAGTTCATGTGATATAATATTGTATATAAAAAAAAGAAATCCCCAGGATGGTACTTATCGTGAATAAAGAGTGTCTCCTTGTGCTGGTGGCTGCTGTGCTGACAATGCCTGTTCTTTCCATCCCTCTGCTCCATTCAAAGAAACCATACTACCTTTCATGCGCCCATCACCCCCATAGTGTGCTTTACATTGTGGGAATGGGCAGGCATAGTGGGCACTTGACGAGTGCAGATCACAATTGCAAACGCCCTTATGGACTCCAGCAGCGTCAAACAGTCACCATTCTTGGGCAGTTGGGGGCAGAGGACTTCATTTCAACATAATACAGTAACCACAAGCATAATGGGATGCTCTTTATTCATGGCAAGTACCACCCCTGGTGCAAAAAAAAAAAAGACTATCCCAACTCTAAGTTGGCCATATGCTGAGTGAATTGTAGGCTGTTCATGGTGGACTAGCTGAAATTCTCTGTGGGTGGCACTCACCACACCCTCCTCCTCGACGTCTTTCAATGGAGCCTAGCTGAAACTTGCCAGCTTAGCAGCGGTTGAATCCAGGCCGACCAATCGGGTGTAGCCATTGTTAGGGTATTCTGGCAGCGTGGGGGTAGACAGCCCCCCCATCAAGGTACAGTCTGGAATCACTGATGGAGAAATTGCTGTTGCTAAACCATAAACTTGAGGCACGCAGAACATCTATATTGTAAGCAGCCATTCTTCATTTTCGAGGAGTTCATGCTATTTATTTCTATTTGCGTAGCTTTAAACATATCTCTCACACACACACACACACACACACACACACACACACACACACACACACACACACACACACACACACATCCAGCTACCAGGGGGGCAATGGGTGATATGAGTTAGTTCTCCAGCTTCCAGAGTTGTTATAGGTGATGCCAGGTAAACGTCTAGCTACAAGGAGGGATACCAGGTGGGCCTCCAGCTACATGGACTGTTGGGAAGGGATACCAGGTGGGCCTCCAGCTACATGGACTGTTGGGAAGGGATACCAGGTGGGCCTCCAGCTACATGGACTGTTGGGAAGGGATACCAGGTGGGCCTCCAGCTACATGGACTGTTGGGAAGGGATACCAGGTGGGCCTCCAGCTACATGGACTGTTGGGAAGGGATACCAGGTGGGCCTCCAGCTACATGGACTGTTGGGAAGGGATACCAGGTGGGCCTCCAGCTACATGGACTGTTGGGAAGGGATACCAGGTGGGCCTCCAGCTACATGGACTGTTGGGAAGGGATACCAGGTGGGCCTCCAGCTACATGGACTGTTGGGAAGGGATACCAGGTGGGCCTCCAGCTACATGGACTGTTGGGAAGGGATACCAGGTGGGCCTCCAGCTACATGGACTGTTGGGAAGGGATACCAGGTGGGCCTCCAGCTACATGGACTGTTGGGAAGGGATACCAGGTGGGCCTCCAGCTACATGGACTGTTGGGAGGGATACCAGGTGGGCCTCCAGCTACATGGACTGTTGGGAGGGATACGAAGTAGACAACCAGCTGAGTGAGGTGTTGCAGGTGATGTTATGTTGACCTCCAACTACAAGAGGGGTGGTTTTGAGGAAAATCGTTTTTATAGATGATCTTCATCTTTATGGTATCGTCTCAATCCAAAAAAACAAGCTTTTAATCGTTAGCTTAACCAAAGCAGTTTTATTCTGACAGAGGTGGGGTAATTGAGCTTCTTGGGCCTCCTGACTCTTATGACAATTGAATCCCATCACTTCTGCATTATTTACTGTGCTGTGAGTTTAATTGTATGTCTGGGCAAAAGAAAAAAATACCTTCAGTGGTTCTTCAATACATTAACATTTCCCCATTTTTATTGTGTCTTTACAAATATTGTAAGTACATGAAAACAACTTTTGGATCTGCCAGACATCCAGAGAGCTCCTTATTTCCCATAGGTAGCTAACAATGCAGTGCTTATTGGGAGCACACTGGATTTCTGGCAGATCAGCTGAAACATTTTTAAAGGGACAAAACTTTGGGAAGTGCGAATTGCAGGGATGTGCTGAATGTTTGTTTTTTATTTATTTTGCCCTGACATACCCTAATAAAAATTATAATGCCCACAGCTGGTGGATAGATCTTGGGTTCTCTGGTGAAACAGACTCACCCCCCCCCCCCCCCCCCCCCCAGGAGTTTCGGAGAGATTTTTATGTATTAAAAAAAATGACTGATTCTTGGCTGTGTAACTTTAAAGCTTAAGTTTGAGCTAATATGGTAAACAGAAAAATCGGCACAAGGGATATAACTTGGTATGATGTGTCCCTTTTTGTGGTCGTCTTCTTCTTTCAGGAGAAATCTTCTTCTGTCCTGTCCCTCGCTCTTGCACCCGTAATCTTCAAACAGTATCTCTGAGAGGAGAGGGGCAAAGCTATCAATCATCCACCCGTCCGGCATTCAGAGGTCTGTAGTACAGCTTCTAAGAATGGCAGGTAAGGGCAGGCAAAGTCAAGCTCTTGATGAGAGCCCCAACTTCCCTGTAGCTGTATTAACCCCCTGCTGCACCATAAGATTATGGGGGAGGGAGGCAGGACAGAGAAGGATTTCTCCAGAAAGAGGTATTTTCAACATAAGGGACTCATTATACTAAGGCCCCTTCACACGGGGAGGGTTCAGTTGGAGTCTGCCTACTCAGCGTAGAATCTGTCCGCTGAGCCGGCGGATGGCAGGTCCCTGTCTGCTTGGTTAATGCGGAGTGGACATACACAACCCGCTCTCCTCTATGGGTGGTCAGATGTAAATGGACCGTCTGCCCGTTTACTCACAACTGCTATATGATCCGCCAGGTGGATGGGGGGAACAGATTCCCATCCAATCTGTATTTAGCAACAAGATCAGATGTCAGACAAATGTCCATTGACACCAGGGGCGGACTGACCACTCATGGGGCCCCCGGGCAATAGGAGATTATGGGGCCACACAGTATACAATCGCACAGTATACACAGACATGTTTCTATTGGCTGAGAATGTACTGGAGAGGTGGGGCAGCTATAATCTCTGTATTTTTAGACCAAAAGAATGTCGGTAAGGGACATTTCAGAGACAGATGTAAAAAAAACAGATATTTACATACTGTCCCTGGTTTTACTGAGGCTGGCAACCCTGATGGGGGGGCCCTAGTGACCCAGGGCCCTCGGGCGGTGCCCAAGAGGCCGAATGGTCAGTCCGTCCCTGATTGACACTCTCCACTCCATAGAGCAGTGTTTCGCAACTCCAGTCCTTAATGCGCCCCAACAGGTCATGTTTTCAGGATTTCCCTCAGATGAAACGGCTGTGGTAATTACTAAGGCAGTGAAACTGATCAAATCACCTGTGCAAAATAATGGGAAACCTGAAAACATGACCTGTTGGGGCGCCTTGAGGACCGGAGTTGAGAAACACTGCCATAGAGGGTATGATCGGGTCCGCCTAAAAAAACTGACAAGTGGACCTATTAGATCTGCCCATGTGAAAGGGCCCTAAATGTAGGTTAGGTCCCTTGTGCTGATTTTTCAGTTTAATATTTATTTTTATTATAGCTAAACTTAAACTTTAAGGTTGTTAATTGAAGAATAACTGGTGTATGATTTTCTTTTAATCTACAATTTCTTCGCATGACATTTTTCAAAAAACAGGTTTTCTTTTACCCTGTCCAGAACGATGATGGGACTAAAATGCCAGTAACGGAATCCAGCGTCTCCACGTTCTTGTTATGGTGGCCAGGGCCACACGTTCAAACACCAATTCAAGTTTTCTCATTCTCAATGCTCATCTACTAAATGGATTGTCTAGAAACTCTGTTTTTAAAATTGCTGTAGTTGAGAAGTTTTTACAACTTATAAACACACCTCAGAGGGAGATCACACTTCCTTTTTAGGCCTAGTTCACACCTGTACTGATTTCCAGCAGAAGGACACATGGGCAGTACATGATGGGTAACGACAGGGATCATCGACCGAATTAGCTGATCGCTAACGTAACTAAAACTCGGCGCAGTACATTAAAAACATTCAGAAATTTTTCACGCCTCAGCGTATGCTTTGAAGGCCATAAGAACGATTGGCAACACGTGAAACGGCGCACAATGCATTTTAGGATGTTGCTCGGCCCCCGTGTGTTCTCGGAAGCCCTCACTCAGCAACACAATCTTATTGCTGCTGGCAATGAAGGTGGTTAAAAAGGTTTCAGGACTGTTTTTTTTGCGACCAAGACATTCACCTGAGAGGTCAGGAAGTGCCATGTGCTTTTTGACCTCTCCCACGCAAACCTGTAAACCATCATGGGTGATCTGGGGAAGAGGTTGGAGAGGTCGTTACACCACACTGGTCATAATCGGGCAAAGTTCAAGTGTTAAGAGGTAAGATCCTTGTGCATGTCAGTGTGTGTGCGCTGTGTTTGTGTTGTGTTTGTGTTGTGTGTGTGCTGTGTGTTTGTCCCAGTGATGATGCAGTCTTTGGCATGCAGCAATGTGAGTGTTTGTATGCAACTTGTGTGTGTATAGCGTGTTTGAATGTACAGGTGCAAGCATGAAATCATAAGCACATTAGAGAAGTGTGTGCGTGTATGTTTCTATGCCAGGAAACCTGCCCTTCTGCCCTACCTAGTTTATTCCCTTGTAAATACGCACTGAAATTTCAGCCGACGCGTCTGAACTGTTAATTTGTACATTAGTGCTTATTGCTAGTTACGATCTAGTGCAAGATACAAGTGTTTGGTGCACATTTACCGCAACCAAAAGACAAACGCAGCACTTCAATTATTAAGTTACTTGATCTTAACCACAAGATAACCCTAGAACAAGGCAAAAAGAGTGCGCTACAGCTGTAATAAAAAAAAATAAAAATAGCTACAAGCACACTAACCAATATAAATTGGTTAAAGTAAATTGTATATAAAGTGTTGCCCTTTACTTCATATAAATGTTACAGAAAATGAAAAGAAAACTGTCACTAATGTGAAAAAAGTAAATATGAAAGTCCACCCAACAAACTCCAATAAAGTGATGAAAATCTTCAGATAGTGGGGTGGATTTACTAAAACTGGCTTCTATGCAGAGCATGCTCCTATCTGCTTCAATTAAGCTTTGACCATCAAACCAGGCACGAGCTGATGTTGGAAGTGGATTGGCTACAATGCACAGCTGTACCAGATTCTGGTTGCTTCAGTTTTATTAAACCTCCACCACACCTTAAAGTTGTACTAATAAGCACCTCCTTTTTATTTTGGATGGAGCGAGGGAAGGTGTTAACCCTCGTTAAATTTTAGTTTTTTTTGTTTTACCTTGTCCCATTGCAGAGATTTACCTTTATTTCCTGTCCCAGAACCAAAAGAAGTGAGTGGCAATTGCTGCACATTCCCTGGGGACCCCCATGTCACCAGAACTAGTGTCCCCATTGGAACATTTCCCCTCTATTACTTTTCTGGGCACAACCCAAAAATTTTTATTTTTTTTTAACCTTCAATAATGGTAAATGAGACAAATAGAGGGTAAATCTCCTTAAGGCCCCTTTCACACCTATACGACTTGTCCCGCGATTTGGGACTGCAAAGTAGCATAAGTCGTTCCCCCCATGATTTCCAATGACAGCCATTCATATTAGTACGACTTCAAGTCGTTCCGACTTCAAAGTAGTCCCTGCACTACTTTGATCCTATTTTTGATGCCACTTACACAGGCATTCCTTGCAATCGCGGCAAAATCGCGCGACTTTGAAGTTGCACAAGTGTGAAAGGGGCATTACACGGGCACATTTGGCAAAAAAAAAAAACCTGTCGGTGGGTCTAATCTTTTCACTCCATCCAAAACTAAAAAAAAATTGCCTTTTGGTTATACTTTTAAGTCACTCCGGCTTACCAGAAAGTTTTGGACCCCCCCCACCACACCCCCTAATTACGGAGTGGTCAAATCCTTGCCACATGACCGCTAAGACTTTATACTTTATGCCCAATACTTGGACTACCCTCTGGTGCATCAATAATCTATGGTAAATGAAGACCAGAGGAAACCACATAATGTAAAACCACGTAAAGCATGCAGACATGTCACTAAAAGGCAACACATACGTTTGTGGGCCTTTTGCAAACCGAGCGTAATGACGTCACACAAACCGAGGCTCTGTCCTACAAGTTTCACTAAAAATCTTCTCTTCTGGGCCATGCCATGATGGATGTGTAGAGCGGAGACTCAGTTCCCAACACCAAATTACTGCATTTTAGCCACCTTTGACCACTCTAATAGGTTCAAAACTTTTTGGTAATCGGGGAGATTAAAGGTGTGGTGGAGGCGTATGGTGGTGAAAACACTACTGTATCTGAAGACTTTTATCACTTTATGGGAATTTGTTGTGTGGCTTTTTTTCATATTTACTTTTTTTTTACATTTTTAAACTGTTTCATTTTATCTTACCTTTTTTTTTTTTTTTTATTTTTTTTTTTACACATTTGTATGAAGCAAAGCGCAACACTTTCTACATGACTAGATACCCTCAACCTAACCGCCTACATAATCACCAGACCTTAACCAAACACTTAAAGACATTAGAAGACATTTACTATCACGGCAGTAGATCTGTACTGATCATGTTGCTATCAGTTCTGATCCTCAAAAATAAAAATCATGATCACATATCAAAATAAACTCATGCTCCTGGCTGTCTGTGCCTTCTCTGCCATAGTTTCAAGAAAGGGAAACCATTTTTATTTTTTTATTTTTTTTTTTTTTAAATCATTTATGTAATTGGTTGTACTGCAGGCAATTTTTTTTTTTTTCCCCCTTTGTGCCTTCTGACGGTGTCCCCTTGGTAGTCCTCGTGGGTTAAAGCCATACCTTACCTCAAATGAGGATTTCTTTTATTGCTTGCCTTATCTGTTTTCTGCTGGATTGTGGACACCACTTTATCATTTTCCAGAACATACATACCACCTACCTTCAGGCTTGGCTCAAATGGTGAAAGTGAATCACCTCACAATAGGTCAACTGTGTGGGTGGTACGAAGTAAGGGGGTGCTATAATACAGGGTAATAAACCCAATATAAAGTGCACTAGTGCTATATATACAGGTATACTTAGTTATGCCATTAGCAACATAATGATAACAAACATAATAAAACAACGTGAAAGGAAAGTCCATAAATTTGAAGAAATATCCTTTGTATTGAGGTGTGTAGATATGTGAAACCATTACCACTTGAGGAGGAAAACGACAACTTTATATTGGGTTTATTACCCTGTATTATAGCACCCCCTTACTTCGTACCACCCACACTTGGCTTAAATGGTGACTGAAGCTCTTTTTTGTAGTATAGGGATCTAGAAGTACCACCGTATGGTAGAGTATTCCAAATTCAAAGCCTTCATCCTCTATAAGGAGGGTGGCTTATTTCTGCAATCCCTGAGAGAGGGCAATTGCTAAACTGATCTTCATACTTCAGCCCACATGTGGCCCTTTGCTTGCCTTTATCCAGCCCTTGAGGCTCCATTCCATCCACTGACACCAGTGATGGGGTACTAGTCCTCTTCTAAATAACAGTAGAATACCACTTCTCCTACTGATACCAACAACGAAGCACTATTCCTCCCACTAAAACCAATGATGGGGCACTATGCCTCCCATTGACACCAACCATGGGGCCCTTTGTTTAGAAAGTTTGGAGACCCCTGAACTATAGCATCTGTGTAAGTAGTAAATTATTGAAGGCACTCAGCCTGGATATTTAGCTTTATAAACCTGATGAAAGCCTATTTTCAACATTTGAGTAAATACAAAGGACATGTAGAGATGTATGGCATGGCCCCACACCATTGTTGAGGCTCTTCTGTACAGTATGACCTTACCTTGGCCTATAAAAGCACCCACTTTAGGCTATGGATTGCAATTTATAAAATGTATAAGGAAAGCTTTGCTGGTGGTTTTTTCCAGGCCTCAAAATTTTAAGTCATATTTGCTTTCCATACAGTTGCCCATAAATGCATCTGCTAATAAAAGGATACCCGAAATGACAATACTTTGTGGGTTGCAATTGCTGAATTCACAAAATGTTTGCTGGTTGGCTGTCATCAGTACATATGGATTCCAAACAACTATCAGCACTTATAATTTACATACGTTACTGATCAGGGACTTGGACCATATAGACAGCAGATGATTGTGCCTCTCGGAAAAGGGCAGCATGGCAGCCACAATATTTGTCTCATGTTTGACTTGGTATTTATGACACTGGAGGCATTTAGATTGTTTTTGATCTTTGTATCACAGGGGCATTTTGGGTAATTGCTCTGCCAGATTTTCTAATGCAAAACAAGCCAGACAGAGCAGTGCAAGATAGTCTATTTCGAGGACCAGAACAGTAGAATATTTGCCCAGAATGGCAAAGGACTTGTCCAGTGAAAGTAAAGAGCCATTGAGGAGGACTAAATCTCATTTATTTCAGCACATCCTTACAAAATTAAACTGGTAAAGTTAAGGTTTTAGGGGCTAGCCTGCATCATTGTCCTCCATGGCAGGGAACTAGTCACCAATATTAGCTGAATGAAGCAGGAGATCCTTGTACTGTTTGGTCTTCTGTTGCAGCTTTCTCTCCAGCAAAGAGAACCGTGAGCAGCAGAGCCATGATAACCCCAAATCTGGTGACACTAGCAGTCAGACGGCAGTGCCTTGGGTAATCTCAACTGCAGCTATTAGGTGCAACTAGAGCTGCACGATTAATTGTTTAAAAAAAAAATCACAATCTTGATTGAATCCCCCTCACAATCCTAATCATTTCCATGATTCTATGTAAACAGTGCAGAGCCGTTCTCTGCTCAGAGCTGTCAAGAAAAAGGGCTGGCAAATGTTTAACATTCCTCAGCGCTGAGAGTAAGAAGAGATACAAAGTAACATTTAGTTCTTGTACATCAAATGAATAAACTCTGGTCTGTAAATGAGGTCTGTTTAACCACTTCAAGACTAAGCCTTTTTCTGACACTTGTTGCTTACAATTGAAAATCATTTTTTTTCTAGAAAATTACTTGAAACCCCCAAATATATTATATTATATTATATATATATATATATATATATATATATATATATATATATATATATATATATATATATATATATATATATATATATATATATATATATATATATATATATATATATTTTATTTTATTTTTTTCTAATTATCTGCAATATTTTATGTCGCATTGTAATTGCGCAGTGGTCTTTCAACGCAATTTTTTTGGGGAAAAATACACTTCAGTGAATAAAAAAAAAAAAAACTAAACAGTAAAATTAGCCCAATTGTTTTGTATAATGTGAAAGATTGTTACGCTGAGAGTCGTCCTCTTTATTCTAAGCAAAAAAAATTGCGATCCATTTTATCCAGAAAATAAGCTGCTGTGTTTCAAGAGATATTAAAATCAGAAGGCAAACTAATATATTCTAGATAACGCAACAAATTTTTCACTTTCTTAATTCCGGTCCACTATAAGCTCTTTTTATTTACGGTTTGAAAGGTATTTCCTGTTCTGTTGGTTGAATTGTCGTGGTTGAGTTTACAGTTTTAAGGAGTATGAGTGTTTTTATTTTGCAATTTATTTTAAAAAAAATAACATTTTGTAACTTTTTTTTTTTTTTTTTTTTTTCCTTTCTAGGTCAAACTTTGAGGATTGTCCAGGTTGCCCAAGGCACTGTACAGAACCAAGTAGTTATCAAGAGTACAGGAAAAATATATTTTGAGTACACTGATCCAAAGGAGTTGGAGTTACTTTTACCCTTAGTAGGAATGGTGTAAGTTTATTTTATTTTTTTGAGGATGGACACAGAACCCTAGATGCTTTGAGTTGATGGTAAATGCTACTACCTTAAAGTCCATCTCCAGCACTTCGTGAAGCTTAAACGGTTTATTTTGGACAAAACTGGCCCAAACAAACTATTCACAAAAAGATGGAATGGCTGAGGGTGCTGTATAAACAGTGTATAGCCTCCACTTTGTACAGTATACAGTTCTGTGTTCTGGCAGTGAGATGGGAACTTCCTGTCCCACTCCTCAAACAAAATAGTTGGGCTGAGCGCTGCTAAGCCATTCAGAGGTAGCTTTGTATTCTATAAATATGAAGCCTCTATTGGCTAAGGCAGAGTTGGGCAAATTATGTCATGATCTCTCTAAATCAGCCAATCATATGCAGCTTTGTATTCATACATAAATTGCAAAGCTCCCTGTGAATGGTTGGGTAGGGCTCAACCCAACTCTGTTTTGTTCCCATCCTTCTGCCGGAACATAGCAAAGTTGATTTACTAAAACTGGAGACTGCAAAATCTGGTGCAGCTCTGCATAGAACAAGATCTTATTTTATTTTTTTGCTTTAACAAGCTGAAGTTAGAAGCTGATTGGCTTCCATGCACAACGTCACCAGATTTTGCACTGTAGTTATAGGAAAGCAATCTCAGTGCTGTATTCCAAATATAGATAAGGCTGCATACAGTTTTTTTATACAGCATCCTCAGCCGCTGCATCTTTTAACTGCTTGCAGACTGCATAACTTGGTTATATGGCGGCAGAGTGATTATCCTGTGCCAGATCGCGTACCATGGTACGTGATCCAGCACTTTCGGTTAGGAGGCTCACGCACCGCCACTGTGCTGTGAATGGACACAGCGCAAGCCAATCCGCAGGTGCCGACCAATGGATGTCCGCTGGCACCTGCTGATTGGCGAGGAGAGATGGAACAGAGCTTTGGCTCTGTAAACAATGCAGAGCCCTGTTCTGTCAGTAGGGATGTGATGGTTTTTCTTTCCCTGCTTAGCACAACCCTTAGTAAAAACGGTGCACACAGTACACCAAAAAACACAATTGGCACACATTTAACCCTTTTATCGGCCTAGATTTTTACCTCCTTTTCAGCCAATGTCAGTACAGTGGCAGTGCATATTTTTGGCTCTGCTCACTATTCGTGTCACGAAGTTCCCCACAAATATCCCAGTCCCCCTATAGCTATCCTGTGCTTCTGCTAAGCAGGAACGTGGATCTTTGCCTTCCCCCTAGTCAAAGTGCCTCCCCCACAGTAGTAAAGCACTGGTCAGGCACACAGTTAACCCTTTGATCGCCCCTGATAACCCCTTCCCAGCCAGTGTCATTAGTACAGTGACAGTGCATAGTATTTTAGCACCGATCACTGTATTCGTTTCACTGGTCCCCAAAATGTGACGGTGTCTGATTTTTGTCCACCGCATTATCGCAGTCCTGCTATAAGTCACTGATCGCCGCCATTACTAGTATGGCTATTTTATTTTATATATATATTTTTTCGAAATTGTCAGTCTGTTTTAGTGCAAAAAATAAAGTGGTGATTAAATACCACCAAAAAGAAAGCTCTATTTGTGGGACAAAACTGCAGTGCCGTATTGCAAACAATGGCCTAATCATGAAGAGAGGTTTCTTCTGGATGTAAAGTGGTTAAAGACGGTAATGGATCGTTTTGGATCAGCTTGCTCCAAACAAACCACCTGCATTTTACTAAAAGTTGGATTTTTAGCTTTGAGTCTTCAATTGGCAGCAACTGAGAAGAATGTCCCACCATCTTATGGCCCTGAGCTACACTGGGGTTGGGATGTCTGTGCCAAGGGATATGCCCATAAGGAGAGGCCTAGCCTTCTGTTTTCTAAGCGTCTTGCCCTCTAGTGGCCAGACTTCAACTCAGTGGCTTGCTATGGTCTGTGTCCCCCCTGTGTCTGTGTAGAAAAATCCAACACTCCTCCTGGTATTAGAAAAGTAAATAATATTTTTATTTTTTTAATTTCACAGAACAGAGAGCAGCTGGGGTTCTGAAACCGAGTCGGCAGAGGAGGACAAGCTTATAACGGCTGACCCAGGTGAAGGAAGGAAATGAGCCTGTCGGAGAAACAGCTGCAGGAGGCACCATGACATGCAAAAGAGATCGAGCGAGAAGAAAGGAGTCTGTTGGTTTAGTTCATATGTGATTTGACAAAGTGTTTTAGAGCAAACCGTTGGAGCGCTTATGTTTTTTTGTTTTCATTTTATTTTTTAACAAAGAGTGAAGAGTGAGTGCTCTGATATACAGTGGAAATGCGTGGCTTATAATTCACGTTTAATTATTTCCGCAGGCCCGTCCAGCGTTTTTTTTGGACTTCTTCTTCATGCAACTCTACTAAGCTTTTATTGTTGCTGGTGAACCACTAACCCCCCCCCCCCCCCCCCCCACGCTGGCTGCTTGACGCGGCAAGGGGTTGTACTATCAATATCCTTATTAGCCATGTCATTATGTCCCTCCACAAATGCCTTACTACTGACATGGATGAGCCATTTGCCTTCATTGCAGCGGCTTCATCAAGGTTTGGTGTTCATGTTGAAAAATTTTAGATTGCACTTTTTTTTTTCTGTACTGTATATTTATGCGGTTTGGAATAATGTAAATAGTTTATTTTTTTTCTTTCTTGAATGTCTTTGTGGTCTACATATTGCGTAGTTATGGTTGTACTTTTCCATGAAAAATTGTTAAAAAGGGAAAAAAAAGGTAATGTTTGTTTTTTGCTAAGCGTTTTTATTAAAAAAAAAATTACAGCAATATAGTGGTGTGTGTGTCTATATTCAAATGCATTTAAAACCTTTCACCAATGGTCATTTCGTCAACTAAAACATTTTCGTCCTTTTTAGTCGGCTAAAAACTAAAATGGCATTTTAGTCAAGACTATGACTGACTAAATTGAAATTTGAAGTCTAAATTTAACATTGTTCTGTAGTGCGTGTTCAAACCTTAATACCATAAATAACCCTATTTGATTTTTCACTCCAGCAGTATATAATGAGTTTGGAAGTTGTAGCGAAATGTTTAAAAATAATGCATTACAATTTAACTGTACCCATTCGATTTTAGACAACTAAAATGCGTTTTTAGTTGACTAAAATGTACTGGAGATTTGGTTGACTAAAACACTTGCAGAAGACTAAAATGGGACCACATAAACATTTTAGCCAAGACTATGACTAAAACTAAATCGAAATTTGCTGCCAAAATTAACACTGCCCTTCACGCCGAAGGATAAAACAAGCTCCAGTTTTTTTTTCTTTTGTGTTTTTAACCACTTCCTGACCGGCGCACGACGATGTACGTCGGCAGAATGGCACGGACAGGCATAAGGGCGTACAGGTACCTCCCTTAAAGATTGCCGCCCTGCCATTGCACGTGCCAGTCGGGATCCCTGTGAGTCCGGTCGCGGGTCCCACGGACTCGATTGACGCGGGGATACCCGCGATCGTTTCACGGGAAGGCTGAACGGGGAGATGCGGACGTAAACAGCATATCCCCGTTCTGCCTAGCAACTAGTGACACTGATCTCTGCTCCCTGTGATTGGAGCGGAGATCAGTGTTCACTAAAACACAGCCACGCCCCCCACAGTTAGTAACACGCCTCTAGGAACACTTAACCCCTACACTGCCACCCCCTGGTTAACCTCTTCACTGCCAGTGTCATTTACACAGGAATCGGTGCATTTAAATAGCACTGATTGCTGTATAAATGACAATGGTCCCAAAAATGTCCGATGTGTCCGCCATAATGTCGCAGTCACAATAAAAATCGCTGATCGCCGCCATTACTAGTGAAAATTTTTTTTATAAAAATGCTATAAAACTATCCCCAATTTTGTAAACGCTATAACTTTTGCGCAAACCAATCGCTTATTGCAATATTTATTTATTTTTTTACCAAAAATATGTAGAAGAATACGTATCGGCCTAAACTGAGGGAAAAAAATGTTTTATGTTTTTGGGGGATATTTATTATAGCAAAAAGTTAAAAATATTTTTTTATTTCTTTTTTTTTTTTTTTTTCAAAATGGTCGCTCTTTTTTTGTTTTATAGCGCAAAAAATAAAAGCCATAGAGGTGATCAAATACCACCAAAATAAAGCTCTATTTGTGGGAGAAAACAAAGGACGTACATTTTTGTTTGGGAGCAATGTCGCACGACCGCGCAATTGTCATTTAAAGCGACGCAGTGCCGAATTGCAAAAAGTGGTCTGGTCTTAAGCCAGCAAAATGGTCCGGTCTGAAAGTGGTTAAGTCGGCACCTTCAAAAAACTTAGCTACTGACTTTTAATAAACACACACAATCCCAGGATCTAGCTATGTGGTCCCCCGAACAGTCTCTTCTCTCCCAGTTGCCGGTCTTCTGACGGACAGTGCCCGGGATGTACTGTGAATGCACCGTACAGCACAACAGCTGATTTTACGATCAGTTGTGCCGGCGAGATGGCGCCTGCGCACAATAGCTGACGGAAGACGTTTTTCTGTCAGATTGTGCCTGGCACTGCCGAGGCGTGTTCATGTCGGTGAGGGGCGGATTTGTATATGTTGAGGGGCGGATTGTAAAATTATGGGCAGTGCTGCAAAGATGGGGGCAATTTTTAAATGATGCCTCATGCCTAAAAGATGGTCGCGCCCCACAAGCGTCCTGGAAAAATAGCAGAATAAAATTTTTTGTTTTGCAGCACTGGCCATCTTTGCAAAATCTGCCCCCATCTTTGCAGCATTGGTCATCATTTAAAAATCCGCCCCCCAACATGTACAAATCTGCCCCTCACTGACATGAACACTCCTCGCCAGCGCCAGGCACAATCTGACAGAAAAATGTATTTTGTCGGCTATTGTGAGCAGGCGCCGTCTCAACAGCTGATCGTAAAATCAGTTGTGCTGTTCCGTGCGGCGCATGCGCAGTACATCCCGGGAACTTCTCGAAAGCGGGCACGATACGATGGAACACCGGCATTTCACGGTCGGTGGGTACTGGCAGACATCAAGATAATCACAGCAGGAGCGAACCGCCGGTGGCAGCGCGCATTTACACCCGCTGCCCAGAAGTGCAGAATCACCACTAATTCGATCTATCTACACACACGTGAGCCTGCGCACAGCAGCCACCCTGTAGCTATAATGCAGTCGGCAACTAGTCAATGAAATGGGAGGGATATCAGGCTGGGGAAGAAAAAGCTAGTTAATGCTGGATGTGCTCCAACTTGCTACAGGTTCTTATGCACATTGTGAAAAGATCACAGGGTTTAGTAAAACACAGTAAACAATTTCAATATAGGAGAGGATACTATTTTCTCTCGTCTCTCTCTCTCTTGCCTCAACTCGCTGGCTCTGCGTCTTTTCTTGGGCCCCCCTCTCCTGTTTCAAAAAAATATCTCTCTCAGGGTCCTGTAGTTTCCCCCACTCTCTACTCTGCAACTAGCTCTTCTCTTCTCTCATCATCTTCTCTGAATTAGCTCTTTCTCTCAGGCTCCTCTCTCTTTCTCTCTGCTCTGCTGCTGCTCTGCTCTTTCTTTTCTCTCTTCTTCCATCTGCATCCTAGCTTCTTTGCTGCTCTTCTCTCTACTACTTCCCTAAGTTTCTCATCTCTCTTCACTTCTGACTTCCACTCTCTCTCGTCCTTTGTTCTGCTAGCATCTCGCTAGCTTCTCTTTTCTCTCTCTCTTGCATAAGAACAGCCCTTCCTACAGAAAATTGCTCTCTCTCTTTAGCTACACCCACAGCATATGTTCTCTTTTCTCGTTTCAGCACATTTCCGTGAATGCAGTGTACATTTTTCTCTCTCTCTCTGTTTATACGTTCTCTCTTTTAGTTTGTGTTGCTCTCTTCTTACTGCTCTCTTCTTCATCTCTCTTCCCTGTGGCTTTCTCTCTTGCTATCTCTCTTCTCTGCTCTTCTCTCTCTTCTTATCTCTCTCTCATGCTGCTCTTTTCTTCGCTCTTCTGTCTAGCATCTCTCCTCCTTCTCTCTCTTCTCTCATCTGCTTCTCCCTCGTCTTGCCTCTCTCTTCTCTCTCATCACTCAGCTCTCTTTCTCTTCTCACTCTCTCTTTCTTGCCTACTCGTCTCTCTTCTCTTGCTTCCTCTTGCTCTTGCTCCCTCTGCTTTTCTCTCAGTCGCTCTTCTTGTTACTCTCTCTGATCTGCCCTCTGCTCTTCTCTCTCTCTCTTGCCCTCTCGCTCTTTTGCTGATTCTCTCTCTTATTGCTGCTTTTCTCCTCTCTCGTCTTATGCTTGTCATCTGCTCATGTTCTCTTCTGCTCTTCTCTCATTCTAGCTTCCATCTTGCTCCTCTTTCTTCTCTTCTTTCTCTCTCTCTAGCTTCTTTCTCTTCTCTCTTGCTGCCTAGCTCTCCTCTGCTGCTCTAGCTAGCTTCTTCTATCTCTCTGCTCCCTCTCTCTAGCTTTTCTTGCTCTCTTTCTCTTTGACTCTCTCTTATCCTTACTCGCTCTTCTTTCTTGCTCATATCTTCTTCGTCCTGCTGCTTTAGGCCTAGCCTTCTGCTTCTCTCTCTCCTATTTCTCTTTTAGCCTCATCGCTCTCTTCCTCTGCACGTTCTCCTTACTGCTTCTTTTCACTTTCTCTTCGTCTTCACTTCTGCTTTCTCTTCTCCTCGCTCTCTCTATAGCTCTCTCCTCCGTCTATTCTTATCGCTCTCTTCTTCTCTCTCCTTCTCTGCTTGCTCTCGTTGCTTGACTACTTCTCCTCTTTGTCTCTATCTCTCTTCCTTTCTCTTCCTCTCGCCTCTTCTCTCTCTCTTCTGGCATAATTATTTCTTTCTGTGCTCTCTCTCTTCTCTGCTCTCTGTCTCTGCTCCTCCTCTCTCATGACCCTCTTCTCTCTCTCTTCTTCTGCTCTTCGCTAGCACTCGCACACTTTCTTGCTCTCTTATCTGCTTCTTCTTACTTGCTCTTGCCTCTTTCTCATTCTTGCCGCTCTTCCTGCTCTACTTTTTCTACTCTAACTTCTGGCTTCGCTACCTGCTCTCCTAGCATCTCTGCTCTTGCTCTCTTTCATTGTCTTCCTCTCCCTCTCACCTTTCCTTGCTTCCGTTTTCTCCTTTGCTCCTCTGTGCCTCTCCCTAATCTCTTCGCTAGCTCTTCTGCCTTCTCTAACACCCTCTGGCTCATTTCTACTACATCCTCTTCTCTCTCTAGCTCCCTCTCCTCCTTTCATCATTCTTTTTAACAGCACTTTTTTCTCTTCTTGTCTTCTCTTTCATCTCTTGCTGCTGCTTTAGCATGCATACTCTCTCTGCCTCTTTTTTACTTCTCTAGCACAGCTCTCTCTTCTCTCTCTCGGGTTCCCTGCTCGGGCTAGCCTCCCTTTTGCTTCTCTCTCTGCTCTACATTCTCGTTTTCTGTTCTCCTCTCCTCTTGCATTCTTCTCCTCTTTTCTCTTCTCTATCTCTTCTACTTTTCCTCTGCCCCTCTATCTCCTGCTTCATGCTCTCTATCTCTTTCTCTCGGTCTCTCTTTCTTTTTCTCATTGCTTGCTCATCTTCTTTCTCCACTGACATTTTGCTTCTGCTTCGCTATTTTCTCTCGCTTCTCTCTCTCTTCTTCTTGCTACTCTTCTCTTCTCTTCGACGATCTAGCTCCTCCGCTCTCTCCTCTTTCTCTTCTCTCGATCGCTATCTCTCCTCTGCTCTACTCTCTCTAGCTCGTCTTGACGACTCTGTGTCTTCTCTTCTTTTCTCTTAGCCATCTACCTCTGCACCTCTCTTACCTTTTTGCTCTTGCTAGTCTCCTTCTCCTCCGTACCTTTCTCTAGCTTCTTAGCTCGGCTCTGCCTTTGCTCTCTTGCCTCGTCTCTTCGCCTCTTCTCTCTCTTGCTGCTTGTCTCTCCTAGCATCTCTGCCACATCTCTTCTTCTCTTTCACGTTCATGCTCTCCCCCTACTGACTCCTCTTTGCATCTTCCTACTCTGCTCTTAGCGCTTCTTCTCTTCTCTTCTCTTTCTTTTCTCTCTCTCTCTCTCTTTCTCTCACTGCTCTGGCTTCCTTCTTTCCTCCTTTCTCTCTTCGTCTCTGCTCTCAAGCTCGTCGGTCTTATCCTCTTCTCACGCTTTCTTTCTCCACTCTCTTCTTAAAGCTCATCCTCCATCAGGTCTTCTTCTTGCTCATTGACTCTCCTCCTTCACTGCTCTCTACTCCTCACTCTTAGCTGACTTGCTCACTTTCGATGCTCCTTTCTTCTTCTAGATGGTCCTCCTCTCTCTCTCTCTGCTCTTCTCTCTTCTGCTCTTCACTTCCTCTCTGCTTTGCTTGCTCCCTCTCTCGCTAGCTCTGTGGTTCGCTTCTTATCTGCTATCGTTGCTCTACTCCTGCTTCCTCTTGCTTCTCTCTCTCTCTCTGCATCTTCTCTACTTTCTTGCTTTCATCTCTCTTCTCTTGCCTGCTCTCCTAACAGCTTCATGCTCTATCTTAGCTCCTTTCATGCCTACTCTCTCCTACTCTCATCGCTCTTTCTCTAGCTCCTCTTTATCATCTCCTACTACTTTCAATATATCTCTTCCCTGCTAACTCTGGACCTCTTCATCCTCTCAACTTTCTCACAGTCTTTAATCTTGCCTCTCACAAATCTTTGCTTCATCTGCCTCTGAGCTGCTCTCTCTTTTCTCACTATTTCTCTCCTTGCTTGGGCTTAAGCTCTCGCTCCTCTGCTCTCTGCTCTGCCTTCGTTTTGCTCCCCCTACGGCTGCGTACTTTCTCTCTAGCTCTCTCGTCCTCTCGTCCTGCTCTGCTCTCCCGTGCTCTCTTTTTCTCTCTAGTAAAACACAGTAAACTATTTCAATATAGGAGAGGATATGTACACCTGTTCAAATTGTCCTAAAAAAAAAAAGGTCCTGTAGTTTTGCAACAGCTGGAGGTCCGCTAATTGCATATCCCTGATCTAGAGCCTTTGTCTGCTACATCTCGGGCATAAGACAGCCCCCTACAGAAAACGCTACACCCACAGCATTATGTACATTTCCGTGAATGCAGTGTACATTTTGTATACGTTCATGAATGACGGCTACAGCGTGGACCTGCTTTGCCCGAGCGCCCTGCGCGCTCTGTTATCAGCGAGTCCGAGACTCGCTGGATCACAGATCGGAGTAAGGGGTTGATCCCGACCCCTTACCACATGATGTATTTAACCTCGTGATGTACGTGCTTTATTTAACGTATACAAAATGTACACTACATTCACGGCAATGTACATCACGTGATGTGATGTCAACAGAGCCGGTGTTCTGTCACGAAAAGTCCAGCTATCAAAGTGTCCGCCCCGTACTGCACAGGTGTAGCGCATGCGCAGTACGGAGCAGAAGGAGATCTGGAAAATCTCAGAAGATGAACGGCGCCTGCGCCGTGAGTCGAGGTGCAAGCCCCACCATCCAAGTGGACATAGGGGTACACAAAGTTAGAGGGCCGCTCGCCACGCTTCGTGCACGGCCTTGCTGCGCTCGGCTCTTTTTTTATTCTAGCACTATGTCCACTTGGATGGTGGGGCTTGAACCTGGACTCGCGGCGCAGGCGCCGTTCATCTTCGGCTATTTTCGGAATCTGCCTGTCATGTGTACTGCGCATGTGCAGTACACAGCGGACAGTATCCGATGGGGGACACAATCTGACAGGACACTGGTAATCGGCTATTTTTTCTCCTCACGCTGACAGCGTGAGGAGAGAAAAAAAGCCGATCCTGTCCCGAACACGGCGAGTTGTCGCCGGATCTTCAGAGCCCACGTGTGCCACCTAGCAGTAGGCAATAGTGCCCCTCGGTGCCTCAACAGTGCTGCCCATCAGTGCTGCCTTAACTATCCACATCAGTGCTAACTGCGCATATCAATGAAGGAGAAAAATTACCTGTTTTACAAAATTTTATAACAAATTATAAAACATGATTTTTAGTTTTTGTTTAGCAAATAATAAAAATCCCAGCTGTGATTAAGTACCACCAAAAGAAAGCTCTATTTGTGGGAAAAAAAGATAAAAATGTAATTTGGGTACAGTGTCGTATGACCGCGCAATTGTCATGCAAAGTGCGTCGGCGCTGAAAATTGTTCTGGGTAGGAGGGGGGTTTAAGTGCCCAGTAAGCAAGTGGTTCAATATCAATTAGAATTTATAACAAATTTTTTTTTTTTTTTTGTTTACGTTTCCATTTTGTACCCTGTACCTGCATTTATGTGATTAGTAAAAAAAAAAAAAAAAAAAGTGAAATGTATAACCTTTATTTATTTTTTTGCCATATTTGCTTAGTAGCCTGTAGTTAAAAAAAAAAAACATGGTAGCGGATTTCTGTGCAGAACTGCCCCATTTTTTTTTTTTTTTTTCACTCTGTCCAGTTAACAGTTCACGCACCAGTTTTAGTAAATCCACCCGTAAATTGAATTTCTGTCTTCTGCTTCGTTCCTCTGTTTGCATCTCTTCTGACTAGTGTTTGTCACCAAGTGTAAAAAGGTGACAGGGGAGGGAGCTCCAGCACACAGGCTGTGGTTGATAGCCTTAGCTCTGTTTGTGTGAAGGGTGACTGCCCCTTCCCTCCAAATCACTAAAATCTGCAAAGTGTAGTTTTCGGCTGCCTGCTTCCTAAAAACCTCAAGGGTTTACAAACACTTTAAAATAATTAAATGCCACTAGTATGAGTACCTCTGTATGTACAGTAAGTGTCCTGGAATTCCCTGCAGTGATGGTGGTACGCTCAGTTTACCTTTAAAAAAAATTTTAATAAACTAAATGCGCATTTTTTTAATTTTTTTTTTTTTTGTAGGTAAAAAAAAATGTGTAATTATTTTCTTAGGAGCCTGTTAAGCAAGTTAAGCAGATCCCTGGCGCAATGCCAGGATCCTGCAGGCTGTCAGTAGAGCGATCTGCCTGTACCCGTACAAGGATTCAGAGCAATTGCAAATAGTTAGGGTTGGGGAAAAAATTATTCACTGTCGTATCACTCGGATATTGTATATTTGTTTAATCACATAAAGTGGGGTATATCTTAAGCGCTTGCGGGCAATCTATATCCAATCGATTCTTTTGGTTTTAGTAGTTTAGTTTTGGAGAGGCCTATAAGAAAACAAGAGCAGTTTCATTATATTCTATTTTGTCAAAGGAAAGAACTTTTTTTTATTTTATTATTTTACAGTAGTAATTTTTTAGACTTTATTTTTATCATGTATCTGATTTTGCATAGTGTTTAGAAATAATTTTAAAAAAGTTGCAGAAATCTGAAACTAAAAAAATGCTTAACCGCTTAAGCACCGTCTCCTGCACATCTACGTCGGCAGAATGGCATGGCTGGGCACATCAACGTACAGGTACGTTGGGCTTTAAGTGCCCAGCCGTGGGTCGCGCGCGCGCCCTGTCCTGAGCTCCTTGACCGCGGACCCGATCGCTGCCGGTGTCCCGCGATCGGGGTCACAGAGCTGAAGAGCGGGGAGAGGTCTGTGTAAACAAACCTCTCCCCGGGCTTCCTAGTGAGACTGACACTGATCGTCTGTTCCCTGTCATTGGGATAGACGATCAGTGATGTCACATGCCAAGCCACGCCCCCTACAGTAAAAAAACACACACGTCACACTTAACCCCTCCCCGCCCCCTAGTGGTTAACTCCTTCACTGCCAGTGTCATTTACTCAGGAAATAGCACTGATTGCTGTATAAATGACAATAACAGGAATAACAGACAGAAGAGATACTGTATATACACTATTAGAGGAGATGTATACTGTATATACACTATTAGAGATGTACTTTATATACTATTAGAGGAGACATACTGTTTCTTGGCCAATTTGTTGGGCAAATTAAACACAAATTGCTGCAAAAACATATTGCATGCTTTTCTGCAGCTTCTCCATTGAAGTATATTCAACCAAAAAAATAAGTCCCTGACCCTTTCCAAATACGCAGCGGCTGAAAAAAGCATAGATGTGAACGTGTCCCATAGGAAACCATGTTAAATGAACTGTAGTGTGTTTCAGCAAAAAGCACCAAAAAACACATGGGGTTAAAAAAAACAAAAACGAGCCCTTTATAGTAGAAAAAAAGCAGATAATCAATTTTTTTTACTCTAGAACTGTGAAAGTAATATTTACAGTAGCGATTTTCTCTTTTTGTACTATAAAGGGCTCATTTTCGTTTTTTTAACCCCATTATGTTACTGGCCGATCAATCGATTATGAAAATAGTAATCGATTCATTTCATAATCGTTTCGTTGTCGATTTAATCGATTAGTTGTTTCAGCCCTACACTGGACATTATATTATCCATTTACAGAGCGGATTCAATTATTTTACAAGGACTTCAACTAGGGTTTATTTTGGGGATTGCTGACTCCTGAGCTGAGGGGTGAGAGAAGACGGGACAAATAAGACATCCCCTGAAAATAAGCCCTAATGCATTTTTTGTAGCCAAAACTAATATAAGACCCGGTCTTCTTTTCTGGGAAACACGGTAGGAGATGAAACAAGTGCTGTCCCGTGACTTAGTAATTACTCTTGACAATTATTTGAGCACTCAGGATGAGTGCACTGTCATCAAACGAACACTAAAGCCTGGTAAACACGGGGCGTGCATCGGCTGTTTCAACAGAAATCGTCTGACATTCGGCCTTTGTGTACATCAACTTGTCCGACAGAAGCTGGCCAAATGGGCATGCTGGAAATCCAGCATCCCATCAGCGCCGTCAGCCAGTGCTGACTGGTGTGTTCTGGCGCCCAGTGTCCTCCTGGTCTTCAGTGAGTGATGAGTGTACCACAATCACTGACTTTACTGCAGGGAATTATAGGACACTTAAAGTATCTCACAAAAGTAAGTACACCCCTCACGTTTTTGTAAATATTTTATTATATCTTTTCATGTGACAACACTGAAGAAATTAAACTTTGCTACAATGTAAAGTAGTGAGTGTACAGCTTGTATAACAGTGTAAATTTGCTGTCCCCTCAAAATAACTCAACACACAGCCATGAATGTAATGGAAGCGCTGGCTTCCGTTTGAGGATACCCCACAGATGCGCAATATGGTTTAGGTCTGGAGACCTGCTTGGCCAACCCATCACCTTTACCCTCAGCTTTTTTTTAGCAAGGCAGTGGTCATCTTGGAGGTGTGTTTGGGGTCGTTATCATGTTGGAATACTGCCCTGCGGCCCAGTCTCCGAAGGGAGGGGATCATGCTCTGCTTCAGTATGTCACAGTACATGTTGGCATTCATGGTTCCCTCAATGAACTGTAGCTCCCCAGTGCTGGTGTTCCGCCGAGAAAGGTCCCCCCGGCGGCTAATGACCCTCCTGTAATGCACAGGCGCGGTGCTTGCGCAGTATGAACCACAACGGAGCCGTCAAATAACCAAAGATGAACAGCTGTAAGTCAGCTGTACACGGCGCTTGCGCAATGACGATGGCGACTTTGTGCCAGACACTGCCACACGCTCGCGATGCTCGTGCAACTCTGCAAGGGGCGGGTGTATTACTGTTATCTTGTGTAAGAGGCAGATGGCTACAAAAGAGGGCGAATTTTAAGTTGTTGGGCAGAGCTGATGAGTTGGGCGTTGTTTTAAACTACACGTCTTTGCGGGGTGTGTTTAAACAAATTAAGGGCAGGTTTTGCAATGTTATAACAGTAATACACCCGCCCCTTGCAGAGTAGCAGGAGCATCGGGAGTGTGCGGCAACGCCTGGCACAATGTGGTGGTCATTGCACAGGCGCCCTGTACAGCTGACTCACAGCTGTTCATCTTTGGCTATTTTCAGCGGCTCCGTTGTGGTTCGTACTGTGCAAGCGCTGCGTCTGTGCAGTACAGGGGTGCATTATCCGCCGGGAGACCTTTTTTGGCAGGACACCAGCACCACTCATGCCGCCTCAGACCATGACACTCCCACCATCATGCTTGACTGTAGGCAAGACACACTTGTCTTTGTACTCCTCACTAACGTTTGACACCATCTGAACTGAATAAGTTTATCTTGGTCTCATCAGACCAAAGGACATGGTTCCAGTAATCCATGTCCTTAGTCTGCTTGTCTTCAGCAAACTGTTTGCAGGTTTCTTGTGCATTACCTTTAGAAGAGGCTTCCTTCTGGGACGACAGCCATGCAGACCAATTTGGTGTGGCGTATGGTCTGACCACTGACAGGCTGACCCCCCCCCCCCACCCCCAACCTCTTCAGCAATGCTGGCAGCACTCATACGTCTATTATTCAAAGACAACCTCTGGATATGACGCTGAGCACGTGCACTCAACTTCTTTGGTCGACCATGGTGAGGCCTGTTCTGAGTGGAACCTGTCCTGTTAAACCGCTGTATGGTCTTGGCCACCGTGCTGCAGCTAATTTTCAGGGTCTTGGCAATCTTCTTATAGCCTAGGCCATCTTGATGTAGAGCAACAATTCTTTTTTTCAGATCCTCAGAGTTCTTTGCCATGTTGAACTTCCAGTGACCAGTATGAGAGAGTGAGAGCAATAACACCAAATTTAACACACCTGCTCCACATTCACACCTTAGACCTTGTAACACCAACGAGTCACATGACACCGGGGAGGGAAAATGGCTAATTGGGCCCAATTTGGACATTTTCACTTAGGGGTGTACTCACTTTTGTTGCCAGCAGTTTAGACATTAATGGCTGTGTGTTGAGTTATTTTGAGGGGACAGCAAATTTACACTGTTATACATACAAGCTGTACACTCACTACTTTACATTGTAGCAAAGTGTCATTTCTTCAGTGTTGTCACATGAAAAGATATAATAAAATATTTACAAAAATGTGAGGGGTGTACTCACTTTTTTGCGATTTAAGGTAGGTACGCATACTAGTGGTATTTAATTATTTTAAAGTGGTTGTAAACCCTTCCTAATACCAAGTGAAGTGGCTCGCCTCAGGTGATACACAGAGAATTAAATAAGTCCGCCTCCCCGGGTTGTAACTGTATATCTGCAGTCTTCTGTTTTCTACAGCCGTTCCAAGTCCAAAATTGATATCACTTATCTGAGCGTTCAAAAAAAAAAAGGGGGTTGGAGAGCTGAAGTTACACTCTGCAGAGCTGTGAGGAGAGCTCTGAGAGCTGATTGGATGGAAGGGACACACCCCCCTTCACACAGGAACAGAGCTGAGGCTATCAATCAGCTGGAGGTCCCTCCCCTGTCACCCTTTCTCTTGGTGTCAGGAAAACTTGGCAGAAGTGAATCATGCTAATAGCAGAGGAAGGAAGCAGCAGACAGAAATTACACTTAGTGCTCTTATTCCAGACAAGTACACACTATAGAGCAGGGGGTCTCAAACTGGCGGCCCTCCAGCTGTTGTAAAACTACAAGTCCCATGAGGCATTAACAAGGCTGACAGCTACAAGCATGACTCACACAGGCAGAGGCATGATGGGACTTGTAGTTTTGCAACAGCTGGAGGGCCGCCAGTTTGAGTCCCCTGCTATAGAGGGATATGCTTTGTTCATATTTCATGAGGTTTACAACCTCTTTAACCTCTTTAACCGCTTAAGGACTGCCTCCTGCACATATACTTTGGCAGAATGACACAGCTGGGCACATCAATGTACAGGTACGTTGTCCTTTAAGAGCCCAGCCGTGGGTCACGTGTGCGCCGGCGCACTCGCGACCCGGTTCTGAGCTTCGTGACCGTGGCCGCGGGTCCCGCGATCGGGTCACAGAGCTGAAGAACGGGGAGAGGTAAGTGTAAACAAACCTCTCCCCGTGCTTCCTAGTGACACTGTCACTGATCGTCTGTTCCCTGTCATCGGGAAAGACGATCAGTGACGTCACATGCCAAGCCATGCCCCCCCCCTACAGTAAAAAAAACACACACAGGACATAACCCCTCTCCGCCCCCTAGTGGTTAACCCCTTCACTGCCCGTGTCATTTACACAGGAATCAGTGCATTTAAATAGCACTGATTGCTGTATAAATGACAATGGTCCCAAAAATGTCCGATGTGTCCGCCATAATGTCGCAGTTACAATATAAAAAGCGCTGATCGCCGCCATTACTAGTAAAAAAAAATATTAATAAAAATGATATAAAACTATCCCCTATTTTGTAAATGCTATAACTTTTGCGCAAACCAATCAATCGCTAATTGCGTTGTTTTTTTTTTTTTTTTTTTTTTTTTACCAAAAATATGTAGAAGAATACGTATCGGCCTAAACTGAGGTAAAAAAAATGTTATATATTTTTTGGGGATATTTATTATAGCAAAAAGTAAAAAATATTGCATTTTTTTCAAAATTGGCGCTCTATTTTTGTTTATAGCGCAAAAAATAAAAACCGCAGGGGCGATCAAATACCACCAAAAGAAAGCTCTATTTGTGGGAAAATAAGGACGCCAATTTTGTTTGGGAGCCACGTAGCACGACCGCGCAATTGTCAGTTAAAGCGACGCAGTGCCGAATCGCAAAAAGGGGCCTGGTCCTTTGGCTGCAAATTGGTCCGGGGCTTACGTGGTTAAGAAACCCATAACTGGGTTAAATGATCTTTTTATTTTCTTTAGTCGATGTAGAAACGTAATGATTCATTACAGCACAGCCCTGTCTTGTCAATGCAGCACAAACCTGCACCCGTTCCCATGGCTAATGTAATGTCTGCTACCCGTTTCCATGGATTCATACCCTCAGCATAGAGCAAAATATTTGACAGATGTCATTTCTCTCCCGTGCTACATGCAGCTCCGGTCTATGAACTCCCAAGAAGTCTTGTGAATGCGGGTTGTTGGTGAAACAGTCAGTTTGGAAATGTAAAGCTTTTTTTTTTTTTTTTTTTTATACTATTGATAGACACAGGAGGTTTGTGGTGGACGTTGTCTGACTGAACCAAACTGCAGCTTAGTATCTAAGGATGAGTACTTCAGCCACAACCCTACACAGCAAAGCAACCTCTCTCACTCTTGCTGAATTCAGTGTTTCAGGATCGTGTATTGAAAGTAGTGGGCGGAGCTGGGAACTGAGGCGCTAAGATTTGATCTGGAGTTCCAGGCCAAAAAAAAAAACCATACAAATATATCTGTAAATATGTGTGCTACATGTTATCTGCTTGAATCACTCGGCATGTTGATAGGCATTTGGCTTGCACAAGAGGGGCCAGTTGTCGAGGGCTATTGCTGCCGGTGTTCTGTCAAAAAAAAGTCCGCCTATCAAAGTGTCCGCCCCATACTGCGCAGGCGCAGCGCTTGCGCAGTACGGAGGACAAGAAGATTCGGAAAATCTCCGAAGATGAGCGGCGCCTGCGCCGTGAGTCCAGGTGCAAGCTCCACCATCCAAGTGGACATAGGGCTGAACAAAGTTAGAGGGCCCCTCGCGGGCTCACTTCGCTCGCCACGCTTCGGGCACGGCCTCGCTGCGCTCAGCTCTTTTTTATTCTTACTCTATGTCCACTTGGATGGTGGGGCTTGAACCTGGACTCAGGCAGGCACCGTTCATCTTCGGAATCTGGTTGTCATCCGTACTGCGCATGCGCAGTACACAGCGGACAGTATCCGATGGGGGACACTATCCGACAGGACACCAGATCTTCCTCTGAGAACAAAGCAGGGTTATTAAACTCTCTAGTCATTAATCGTATAAGAAGTCCTACATCCAGTTGGCCTCCAGTAGTGTCTTCTCTTCTTTTTCCATTCTGTTTGAACCCTAGGTGTTCTGATATCCCCCTTCTCTTCCCCATCTACTGCCTAATTTTATTCCGATGACTCATTCCCTCCCCATCCCGATCAATTATCTATTCTACCTCCACACTGCCTCTCTAACTGCTCTAACAGCAACCCTCACCCCTCTCACCAAATATCCCCCATCCTACTCACTGCTCTCCCTACTTTTTCCCTTCAATACCTGCACCCCCCTACTTTCACCACAGTGCCTTACCCTCCCCCTCCACAACTGCTTGCTTCACTCCATGCTTGCATGAAAAGCAGAATCCACCACCTCTTCAAATATGCACCTGTTTTCCCTTCCCCACCCCCAATTTTACCAATGGACCTGTGCCCTTCCACACCCCCAATTTTACCAATGGACCTGTGCCCTTCCACACCCCCAATTTCACGAATGGACCTGTGCCCTTCCACACCCCCAATTTCACGAATGGACCTGTGCCCTTCCACACCCCCAATTTCACCAATGGACCTGTGCCCTACCACACCCCCAATTTCACCAATGGACCTGTGCCCTTCCACACCCCCAATTTCACCAATGGACCTGTGCCCTTCCACACCCCCAATTTCACCAATGGACCTGTGCCCTTCCACACCCCCAATTTCACCAATGGACCTGTGCCCTTCCCCACCCCCAATTTCACCAATGGACCTGTGCCCTTCCCCACCCCCAATTTCACCAATGGACCTGTGCCCTTCCCCACCCCCAATTTCACCAATGGACCTGTGCCCTTCCCCACCCCCAATTTCACCAATGGACCTGTGCCCTTCCCCACCCCCAATTTCACCAATGGACCTGTGCCCTTCCACACCCCCAATTTCACCAATGGACCTGTGCCCTTCCACACCCCCAATTTCACCAATGGACCTGTGCCCTTCCCCACCCCCAATTTCACCAATGGACCTGTGCCCTTCCCCACCCCCAATTTCACCAATGGACCTGTGCCCTTCCACACCCCCAATTTCACCAATGGACCTGTGCCCTTCCACATTCCCAATTTCATAAATAGACCTATGCCCTCCCCCACTCTCATCAACACACCTTCACCACCATTACTACCACCTGATCTGCAGGCGCATTTTTCACTCTATGCCGATGCGCCTCCACCCCTTAAATTGGCATTACTTTGCACACCCTCGCCCACTTTGACAGCCTCGCCCCTTCTTCAGGTCAACACCTTTTACCCCCTCTGTTATCAAGCTGCTGCATGCTTCTCCCTTTCCTTTACCCCCATTCCAAGAGGAATATAATAACTAAGGCAGAAAAATCAGACCACCGACCACATCCCAATAATTGTCTATAGTAAGAAATGGGGGAAGGAGGGGTAACAAACCCTGGGACTTTAACGGTGTTCAAGGATGGAAACAAGGTAAAGACACGTTAAGAGCATCAATAACATTTTATTATAAAAGTACAAAACATGAGGAAATTAAACCATCCGTGTCAAGATTATAAGTTTCACTAAAAGCACATATACAAACCATATCACTCAACATGTTTTGCTCTTTGAGCTTCTTCATGAGTTTCTGGTAAGATGTATATTATGCTAGGAATAACAAAGACAAGGATGAAAATCTCATGTTGATTGACGTAAACAAACAAATGACTGTAGGTATATTGGCAAAATACTGATACAAAAATAATCATTACATGAATAACTAAATCATATGAATAAGTAATATACAAGTGTATAGGTGTGGGAGGGAGGCGAATCTTGCCTAGGCTGCCAACAAACTGCGTATAAACTTGATTTAGAAATGGAAAAATGATGAGTCCCATATAGGTTCAGAATGCCCCACCTGAGTGGCCAATTCCAAGTGGTCGCTGGAGGAAGTGAATTTATATATCCCTATTAAAGGGAAAATAAGGAAAGATTTAAAAACAAAATCAGAATAAGATGTTGATCTCCAATTCTAAAAGAGGCAATCGGTCGATAATGACTATATTGGAGTGAAAAAAATCTACCTCCTAAATGGATAAAAAGAAAATTAGAATCAATTGGTATCCTGCTGATTCAAAAATAAATTCAGACACTCAGGTGCGGCACTCTGAACCTATATGGGACGCATAATTTTTCCATTTCTAAATCAGTTTTTCGGCAACCTAGGTAGGATTCGCCTCCCTCCCACACCTATATACTTGTATATTCCTTATTCGTATGATTTTGTTATATATGTAATGATTATTTTTGTATCGATATTTTGCCAATATACCTACAGTCATTTATTTGTTTGTCAAACAATCATCATGAGATTTTTCTCCTTGTCTTTTTGTTATTCCTAGCATAATATACATCTTACCAGAAACTCCTGAAGAAGCTCAAAGAGCGAAACATGTTGAGTGGTATTGTCTTCATATGTGCCTTATTAGTGAAACTTATAATCTTGACACGGTTACATTTTAACTTTTATAATAGGATATTACATTTTATTGATGCTCTTATGTCTTTACCTTGTTTCCATCCTTGAACACCTTTAAAGTCCCGGGGTTTGTTACCCCCCTCCCCCCATTTCTTACTCCGAGAGGAATATGTCCTCCCCGCTTTCACCACTGTACCTGCAACTCCAAAATGATATCATTAACCCAAACTTGCCCATTTTGGAACGCCTTTGCTAGTTGGTCATAAGGGTTGTTGGTAAACTACTCCGTTTAAGAAAAATAAGATTCAGATCAGTATGTAGAATGCCATTATCCTTAAATCGGTTCCCCAAAACCCCACTCTTCCCCAATATAAAAAAGCATATTGATTCCTTTTTTTAGAAAATTAGCAGGAAAAAAATAAACGCTCTATACACCTTGGGTTTCAACAAGCTCACCTAGAAATAGAGAATATCCCTCACTGGGTCTCCTTGTATCCTGGGAAAGCTGAGGGCACCAATTGCCAATTTCTTCACCGTGCCAGAGCAGCGATTTACTGAATTTTGGTCTCCTCAGCGCTTCCAGATTCCTAATAGTAATTTATTTTGTTTTGTGGACTTTAGGGTAAGAAGTTAAATGTTTTTATAGGAGTTCTTTTTTTTAAACTGCCTGTACGCAGCCCACACTTGCATATTTAAAGTGTAATGTTTTTTCAAGCCTTTTTATTATAATTTCTTTAACTGGCATGCCAAAACAATGAAAATGGTACCACTCAAATGCCCCCTAAACCTGTATTAGTCAGATCTGCATGTGAAGAGAGCGATGCAAGACGAACAGGATTGGTTTGTTTGAACAAAATGGCAGCTGTCTGCACACTGACACCAACTCCCTGTTGCAGGAATGTGAATAAAATAAGATGGCTTCAGATCCCGTTCTCCACCTATAGAGAACTCTTCGGGTGCATTTCGCCCTTTTTCAAGACTTGGCTTTGGATCCTGCTCTCAACCTGTAGAGAACTCCTCGTGTGCGTTTCGCCCTTTTTCAAGACTTTGCTTTGGATCCTGCTCTCAACCTGTAGAGAACTCCTCAGGTGCGTTTCAGACTTTTTCAGGTCTTCATTGTTGAGGCTTCTATGATTAAGCCCTGAAAAGGGTCGAAACACACCTGAGGCGTTCTCTGCAAGTAAAGAACAGGATCTGAAGTCCTCTTATTTTATTAATATTCCTGCAACAGCGATTCAGTATCTGTGTACAGATGGCCGCCATTTTGTTGAACTGACACTTACACAAAACTGCTGGTAGAATCAGATCTTTCATTTTAATAATTGAGGTTTTTGTACTTTGTGAAAAGATGCTTTTGTTTTAGACATTTAAATTTTCTGTGTTAAATAGTTTAGTCTCTATACATTATCTAATGTAAATGGAGTTATAGCTTGTATTCCATGTTGGCATGATGGACTTGGTCTATGCATTCGATCATCGTCCCTATTAAGGCATGCTTTTTTTTAGGATAAAACGCATCTAAAGTATGTTCTCTACATGATTGCTTGATCTTGTCTTACGCCATGGCCTCAATGTTTTTAAAGCTGGCTTCAGTCGTGCCGGGGGATCTTCAGGAGCATCAAGGGATCTTCCAAGATTGCTGGAAAGGGGCACCGTATGGGATAGAAACTGCATAGGCAATGTCCTGGAAGAAGCCATGAACTGTTTTGCTGAGATGCAGAGACAGACCGAGGAGAAATTTCGCATGTGGATAGAGAAACTAACTCGACTAGACACGGACGAGGAAGGCAAACAGCAGCTAGACCCCAGGGAACCTAAGCTTCACCTCGCTGGCCAGAGTTTTACACCAAGCAGTTCTTCTAGCACCTTTGTGGCTGCTCAAGATAGTCCCACCATACCCCAGCAGGGTCTTGGTTCATACGTTGGCTACCAGAATGTTGACTCGCTAGAATTATCGGAGTCTGCATTAAACAATAACAACTTCCCTGAAGCCTTTCCGGAGAATGGGAACATAGCTGATCCGGAAATTAACCAGTCCTAATTACAGTACAGCTTCACTGGTCATTGCTTTTTTTCCCCACTTGAATTGCACCAACCCAGTGCTCCTCCAGTCCTATGTTCTAGAAAGAGTGGCTTAACACTTCAAGGTCCCTTACCAAAGCTTGGCTACATGCATATCTTCAGATAATGCCCAGAAATACTGTACAGTTGTCTGCTGCAAGTGCATGCCTTAGAGTCTGAAAGGGCCGTAGATGATCAGTGATATGTACTGTTATACGAGACTGAATCTAATACTGCAGATGTAATATTTTGAAAGTACGCAAAAATATAATATAATCCAGCCCTATTATGGGTCACAGGACTGATCCCTACGAAGTATTAATGCTCTGTATGCAAAGTAGATCTCCATTAGACTCAGGAATTTCTGATACAAGTCTATGCATTGCGCCTTGTGTTTTCAGAAATTCTTATTGACTCTATAATGTGCCTGAATAAGCTGGTCACCTGAAAATCTGAAGGAGTGAAGGGGAAATGGGTGTGCGTGTTTTATTTTTATTTTTTTATTATTAAATGTACAGAAAGCATTAAGATAAAAAAAAAACCTTCTGCCCTTACAACGCCTTTAAATGGCCATTAAACCTAAAGCGCAAGTTGGTTTAACCAATAGGGCTCATGCACACTGCAGCTAAAAAAAAAAGCTGCTTTTACATGCACACTGAGCTTTTATTTCTCTGCTTAAGCTTAGGTTTACATTGATGCGATTTGACATGTCAAATCGGCGGCTATTGCCGGCAATGGCACCGTCCCAATCGGTGTGGCGCCGCACCGATTCCCAAAAGTGGATTCTGTCCTACTTTTGGCGACTTCGGGGTGCGATTTTGTATAGACATCTGTACAGCAACCCACACAGATGTCTCTGAAATCGCCACCATGCCTGACATGCGTGTATGGAATTGTTGGTGTTCAGCTAAACTCTCACAATTTCAATCCCGCTGTCAGTATGAACCTAGGCTAAAAGCTTGTGCTTTTTTTTTTTTTTGTGCTCTTTTTTTCGTATTTTTGTTGCACTTTTTGAGCTTTTGTGAGCATAAGTGTGTTGTGTTTTATTTTTTTATTTTTTTTTTTATTTTCTGATCCTTTCGTGAGTTTTTGGGTGCATATGCGTCTCTTCTTCTACTCAGGAGCTCCCTTCAAAAATGCAAATTTGGTGGAGGTCTTTTTCTGCCTGTAGGCTCATATGCCTGTAAACTCCATAGTGTGGAATGGACACTTTAACATGGAGAGTTTTCAGGTAGAAAAAAATGAGCACTCAAAAGTCTGTAGGAGAAGCTTCTTTGAGTGCTGTGCATGAGCCCATAAAGATAACTATACATTATGTAGTTAAAAGCTGAACTTCATGAAATGCATGTGGCTCTCGTTTTACCCACCTGTAGTTCTGTGATCCGGTCTCCATTACAGGTAGTACAGCCAAAGCCTCTACCTCCAGTGCAGCTCCATGCTGATTACGAATTTTAGAAAGTTGAACCTTGCCCCGGATCTAGTATGTTCTGCTTTAAGCTTATATATCTTATCAATTTTGAGATTTACGCGATGTCTTGATTTTCTGAGATATGGGTGTATAGCCAAAAATGCTCTCCCATATCTGAAGATCGGTTTACATTGGGTAACAGAAGTTCCAATAAATTCAAGGCTTGGTTCACACTAGCCACGGCTCACAGCAGGGGGTCCGGTTCGTCCCTGTACTCAGTTTCAGGTGCAAATCTGGTCCAAATTTTTGTCTGAATTCGCACCTGAAGCAAAGGCTGAAGACACACACATGGGTTTATTTACCAAAGGCAAATCCACTTTGCACTACAAGTGCACTTAGAAGTGCAGTTGCTGTAGATCTGAGGCCCCTTTCACACTGGGGCGGGGAGCTGCGGTGACGGTATTTAGCGCTGCTTTACCGTCGTTTTAACCGCACCGCGAGCGGCCGAAAAAGGGTTAAAGACCCCCGCAGAGCGCCGCCGTAGCGGTGCTTTGCGGCGGTATTGCCGCGGTTTCACCGCGGTGTCCCATTCTAATCAATGGGAAGGAGCGGTGAATACACCGCTCCTATACCGCTCCAAAGATGCTGCTAGCAGGACTTTTTTTGCCGTGCTGCTAGCGCACCGCTCCAGTGTGAAAGCCCGCCGGCTTTCACACTGGAGTGAATGGGGCAGGATTTTTTCAGGCGCTATTTTTAGCGCTGTACCGCCTGAAAAACGCCCCAGTGTGAAAGGGGCCTGAGGGGGACATGCAAGGGAAATTAAATAGCATTTTTGCTTTGTACATGATTGGATGATAAAATCAGCAGAGCTTCCCCCCCTCATTTCAGATTTTCCTCTCAGATCTACAGCGACTGCACTTCCAAGTGCACTTGTAGTGCAAAGTGTATTTGCCTTTAGTAAATCAACCCCAAAGTGTCTTTTCCAGTGCGCTCCGCAGCCACCCTGGAGATGTGTGAACCGGCTACATTGAGAGCCGGTCACAGTCTCCTGTCATGCGAATTGGATGCTGGGAAACATGCATCCAATTTGAACCCAGCCTAAAAGTTATCTTAAACCTTTTGGAAATTATACTCCACTTTCTGTTTGAAACTAACTTGAGTTTTAACTTTTTTGGCCATTTAAAAAGTTAGTGAAAATGGTGTGCAACCGTCTTCAGTTTTCAGCAGTCACAAAAATGAAAAGGTTGGTTGCGTTTCGGATGCTGTCCTTTACCTTTTTAAATAAAGGTTTCAAGGGGAAGAATAGGAAAGGGCGGACCCTACATATTTTTGTTGAAATATTAAGAATTTTTTACTTTTTTATTTTTTAAAGGCTTTTACTATGTCGGCTTAAACAGGTTTGGTTGAAGCAAATCCTGAGACATTGGTTTTCTTATAAGCTAGTGTGACTCCAGATCTGAGGAACTATGGTGAGAAATCATCCCCTTTCCCATTCCATTTCCTATAAATTTCACCCAGAATTTTTTTTCCAAATTGATAAAAAAATTAAACCCTCGAGTCGAGCCTGTTCGCTCTGTGTCCAAAAATGTAAGCCACATTAAGAAAATAAAAATACCACCTTAAAAGTTTCCTATACACTGGGCATAAGTGTTTTTGGTATAAAGAAATTACTAATTTACATATTAAAATCATGACCCGTATTTTTTTTTTTTTTTTTTTTTTTGATTTAGTGGGTTTTACCAAAGTAGACCTTACCACCTACCGCAATTTCCTAAATATATGCTGAAATGTACCAATTCTTTAGTCAGAATGTTCATGTTTGTAGGTACTTAACATGTTCCTACCATGCACTCTTAAGGGGCAAAATGTTAGACAGACAGGGATGTTTTTCTTGATCACTAATATTGCCCCCTCACTAGATAAGACCATGTTCCCCCCACCCTTCCTCCCTCTTTCATAGATGCAAAAATGCACATTTGCATGATGTAAATGTGGATCTTTGTACAGCAATCTTTCATCAGATTGTTTAACGAATGGTGACCAGTGATTTAGGTTTTCAGACCTTATAAGCACCCCATAAATGGGTATAAAATGTTAAGTGACCTAAAGCTTTGTTTTTTTGTTTTTTTCCTGTTTTTCATGGAATACACTGGGAATAACTTTTTTAAAGTCTAGTTGATTTTTGTATTATGTTTAGATTGGTAGAATTTTTAACATATGTTACATGAATATTTGAAACATTGGGCAGGTTTTCTTTCAGTATGCATTTTTTCTTTTTTAATTCCTCTTTTTAAAAACATTTTAATCTTAACCCCTAAAAATGTAATAATTAATATTCTATCTTTTCCCAGCTGTTCTGGGGTGTTCATCGGTTTTTCAGTGCCCGGAACCGTGTTTTTTTTTATTTTTTTTTTTTAAAAATTTAAAAATTTTTTTTTTAATTTTGTGTTTTAAGAAAAGAAAAATTAAACCCAAAAGTTGTGAAAGGAACCTGTGAGGATGGAAATATAAAAGTTACTATTGCTGACTGACTTTTAAAGGTGAAGGCCCCTGTACCTGTTGCCTTATTCCTTAAGTAGGAAGTCTCTTATCTGGAACAAGCATTCATAGCAGGAATTCGGTTGTCAGACCTTACTTGGCCACAAGCTTGTTTCAAGTCAGATGTTCAGATGTGTCATTGAAAAACTAAGCAGGATGCCAGCCTATGTGTCAAGGCCATTTAAAATAAGTCCACAGAGGCAGGGCACCCATCTTTTGAAGCTGTGTGAAATCATTGCGTTATTTAAAGAAAAAGCTGACTAAGGTTTGTGGCCAGTCTTGGATCACATGAACCAGGCATCGACCCCCAAAGTTTCTGCCAAAGAGTCTTGGGAAACTGAGGTTTAACCAATTGGCACTTCTGTCTGAATTGTGATTATACCCTCTGGAAGGGACAACATGGTCAGTGCCCTTTGTTTTGTTTACATGATTCAATGCCAGCCTGACCCTGGAACCATCGGTTTCTTTAAGATAACAATTTCTGCTGTATCACACTAAAGTTTTCAATATCCATATAAACATCCTTAGGCAGCCAATAGGTAAACGTGGCACATTGATCTTGAGACCACAAATTTTCTGGTTTCTTCATAAATAACCAATGTTCTGCGGCTGAGCTAATCAATAGGCTTCATTGTTGGTCATGTCATTGGTTTCCAGTGAAGGAATTGGTTGTCTTTTTTGCAATGCTACTGGCTTTCCATAGTGTGGTTGGATATCTTGTCAACAGCGCTGACGACTTTCAGCAACGGTATTGGCTTCCTGTAAGGTGGTAGAAGTGTCGGCAATCTTACTGACTTACTGTAAAGTGGTAGACCACCTTGTTGGCAATACTGCCGACTTCCAATAAAGTAATATACTACCTTGTTGGCAGTGCTGCTGGCTTCCAGTTTAGTGGTAGGCTGCCTTGTCGGCAATGCTGCTGGCTTCCAGTAAAGTGGTAGGCTGCCTTGTCGGCAATACTGCTGGCTTCCAGTAAAGTGGTAGGCTGCCTTGTCTGCAATACTGCTGGCTTCCAGTAAAGTGGTAGGCTGCCTTGTCTGCAATACTGCTGGCTTCCAGTAAAGTGGTAGGCTGCCTTGTCGGCAATGCTGCTGGCTTCCAGTAAAGTGGTAGGCTGCCTTGTCGGCAATGCTGCTGGCTTCCAATAAAGTGGTAGGCTGCCTTGTCTGCAGTGCCGTTGGCTTCCAGTAAAGAGGTAGGCTGCCTTGATTGCAGTGCCACTGGCTTCCACTAGCGTGGTAGGCTATCCTGTTGGCAATGACACTGGCTTCCATTAACGTGCCGAGCTGCCTTATCAGCAATGGCGCTAGCTTCCAGTAAAGTGGTAGGGCAGGTTTTCAGCAATTACACTGCCATTCAAAATGGCTTCCTTTTATAATGCAGAGACACCAGGTGTGCTACCTTGCACCAGTTATGGCTATATAATTACCTGTGTGACTGTTACATAATAAGTGAGGGCAGTCCTTAGGGTAATTGTAGGAAATGGGGCATTCTACAGAAGGAATTCAGTGCAGGCTGTCCTTGACCCGGGTCCTTCTAATCGTACTAACACTACATTGAGGTGGGGATCCGCCTGCCCCGCTGCTGCTGTATGAAAGCTGCTTTACAGACCTCCGGCCTATTGTAGCATTTAACCTGCGAACTGCCAAAGGGCTCTAGATAAATGGCAAGTTTAACTTTTTTTTTTTTCTGGGTATAGAATGTGTGCAATGATGTACAATCACAACACTAAGTCTGCCTTTCCTATCGGGACGGACTGTTTATAATGCTATGAGATGAACCTTACCGAGCAGTATTCACTGTCATTTCCTCTACTGACGAGGGATGAAACTATGCGCTATAAAGTGTTAATGTCTTTTCAGTTGTGCTACCTTTGCAACAAACTCTGTAAAACTTAAAGCTGTAACTAGTGTAAGTTAGTATAAATAAATCGTGTTTATCATTTGTCCGTGTGGTTTATTGATTAACAGGAATTTGTTTGAATGCTATCAGTGCAAATGAAACCCTTGCTAAAAGTTTTTTCTTCTTAGTTTTGGATTGAGCTAACTACTGGTTGTGTCCCCTTTGAGGAGAGGACCAGGCCAGGGGGTGGAGGAGGACCAGGCCAGGGGGTGGAGGAGGACCAGGCCAGGGGGTGGGGGGGGGGGGCACCAGGCCAGGGGGTGGAGGGGAATCTTTACAGTGGGTATCCAGCAGGAACAATCTTACAGGGGCTCTTAACTCTTACCTGTTCTTTCTAAAATTCCAAAAAAATACCACAGAGTTCCACTTGAAATGCTTAAAGGGAAGGCCCCTTATATGTGGTACTCTGCACAGCGTAGTGAGATGAATATGGTGAAAAGATTTCCTTACAGGTAGGCATTTTGGCAACTCCACAGAATGTTTTGTGGCTTACCGTGATCCCCAGCTAATACTAAAAAAATTTTTGTTTTTCATTATCATTAGGGTTAGAACCACTAGGTTTTTTTTATTGTATGGTTGTCGGTCAACATGGTGATCTTTCTTCAGTATCTGTCTGAGACGTGATGGGAAGTGAAGGGGTTTCACTCCAATTAGTAAAAACTACACACCTGAAAGTTTCACTTGAAATTTTCTAGTAGTGATCAGCACCTACATACCTTGGCACTGTTGCCACAAAAAAGTAATAATCAAAACACTTCTCTACAAAAGAGGACGATAATAAAGTCATCTCCCCAGGAGGTGGTGACTTACCGAAAAGCTATAGCATCCTAAAAATCTTCAACAGCTGTCATTCCTTTTGCTGGCTCTTAACGTCGTTACTGTGTTCTGTGTATGGAATCAGAGTGCAGAGGGGACTAGGCATCTGACAAATACAGAAGTGTTGCATGCTGAAGACTTCAGCCATTGTAGCCCTTGGAAAGAGTGGCAAAGTCCTGTTTTTGCAGGGTTGCCATCAGACTACAAGTGGTTATGGGAAACAAAGTTTCACAGCTAAGTAAGGTATCAAGTTTTGTGAATTCCACAATAATTTTTTTTTAAGTAAATGATTGAATGATATACAGATTTTAACTTTCCTTACAAATTAACTATATTCTGAACACAACAATTGTTTTATAAAATGAAGACTAAAAAATGACCATTCTCCCTTAAGTCGATAGAAGAAAAAGGTGCTACTATCCCAGCTTATGTAGAGTTCCTCCTGAGCTGTCGGGTGCAGGATGTGCAGTCACTCAGCTGCTAACGAAGTAAATGGATAGAAGACAATCCCTAACTCCGTACATGCTCTTCAAGAAGTCCAAATTTATTGCAACTCCATAAAAGATATGTACAGCAGAAGTTAACGCGTTGCAGCCATAATGGCCTCATTGACAACAGTTGTGTACAAAATCAGCACAACATTTATAGTGTAAAAAACACCCCTCTCCTCCATTGATCGCAGAGATTTCCAATTAACAGAATGATTGTCAATTTTAAACAATTAAACCAGAGAAAGAGGAGGGTTAAAGTTTGTTCTGGAAAAGCAAGCAACAAAACGTAAAAAAAAAATACAAAATAACCGATCAGTATGACAGAATAGAAAAAAGTTACCATGGGGCAGGGGATATCAAAAATTGAGACAACAGAATATGAGAATTGGTGGGAAAAATTAAAATTATAACATTTCCGACAATGTAAATCCAGGTCCCATCTGAGGTTTAATCCCTGGGGGTACTTTGGTTTTAAGCCTAAATCCACCAAGCTTCCTTTTTCAAAAGATGCCCATCCTTGTCCCCACCCCTGGGCATTTCGATTCAATCTTTCAATGCCAGTAAACCTAAAGGGAGACAAATACCCATTCTACTATTCTAGTACCTGGGGCATGTGTAGTGCACCCCATGTATTGCAAATTACAAGCAACACAGTATATCACGTACTCTACATATACTGTTTAATTTCAAAACGTTCACCTTAATTGGATGAACTAAAAGAAGTGAAAGAATTCATGTGACAATATCTACAGGTTTTAAAATTGCATGGATAACTTCCAGGATAAGACAGCCAGGTAGGTTGGCATTTCTGTGATGTAAATAAACTAGGGGACTAAAGGAATCCCAAAGTGGGTGCCCACCGACTGGGGGAAAACGTCAACCTGCCCTTAATACCTTTTATGGAGACTTTTAGCTGAATAAAGGATGGGTAATTTATTTTTAATTATACTAACCACCTGCTGGTACTCCTTTAGAAAAAGTAGTGACAAAGGTGGCTGGACAGCCAGTATCGGATCCTTTTATAGTAGGAAAAAGTAAGGTCATGTGGAAATATAGTCAAGACCCACCTATCTAGTAAGATAACATTGTCATGGAGTACCAACCCTGAATATATAAATGAAGAGAGGGAAGTGGAGGGTATGTATAGCGCGTAATAGACACATATATAAAATTGCACCAAAATGTAAAACATTATTTATAATTTATTGAAAGAAGGACAAATGCATATATTTACATATATAGGGAAGAGGAAAAGTAACATCCCTGTAATAGATAATATAATCTAATTTAAAAAGAGGAGGGGGGGAAAAGAGAAGGAAGACCAACTTTTTTTTTTTTTTTTTTTTTTTTTTTCTTTCTTCTCTAACCCCCCCCCCCCCCCTTTTTTTTTTCTTGGAGTGCTACAGATATATGGCTTTTGTATTATGTAACAGATTTGTTTATGCATTTTTGTTTGCAAATAGATTCTGATTAAAATAAGAAGCAACCTAGCCTTGAAGAAGCAGATATGCAAATTAACAACTGATTAAAATAAAAAGCAACCTAGCCTTGAAGAAGCAGATATGCAAATTAACAGAAAAAGATGTCGGCTACCGATTAATTTGTTGTACATACAGGGATGTTACTTTTCCTCTTCCCTATATATGTAAATTAGACGTGCAATTCGTTTCGTTTTTTTGTTAAAATTCGTTATATTCGTTATCGTACGAATGAATGAACAATTCGCTAAAAAATTTAACGAATGTTCGAATCGAACGAATCAGAAAAACAACGAAAATCCGAATTAACCAAATTAGAAACAACGAAACTACGAAAGAAGAAAATCCAAAAAAACGAAAACGGGAACAACGAAAATCAAAATGAACGAAAAAAAAAAAATTTGTACATTCGTAACTTTTTTTTTTTTTCGATTCGTAATTTTCCATGTCTCTTACAATGGCGCTGCTTAACGTGCTTCGAATGGATTGAAAGAAAAAATTTGTAATTTTTTTTTTTTTTCGATTCGTAATTTTCCGTGTCTCTTAAAATGTAATAGCATACACATTAAATAAAATTATGACTTATGCTCCGATTACGAATCTACGAAAACAATGTTGCGAAAGTACGAATGTAACTAAATCTACGAAAATACGAATGCGTACGAATTTCGAATAAACGAAAATTAAACTAACGGAAAAACGAATCAACGAAAAAAAACTCTTACGAAAATACGAATCGTTACGAATACGAACACCGACTTACGAATCAACGGAAACGAAAGAAACGAAACGAAAATAAACAAATTTTTCTATTGTGCACATGTCTAATGTAAATGCTCAGGAAATTGGAACAAATGGTGATTTGTAAATTACACGGTTGGTCATTTAGATGTTAAACAAAATCCTTCAAAGAGGTCCCATCCCACACATCACAATTTGAACCCTCCTTTTTCTTAGGTTTGGTTTCAATTTGACAATCATTAGGTTAATTGAAAATCTCTCCGATCAATAAGGGAGGAGGTTTTTACACTATATATGTTCTGTTTTTGTACATAACTGTTGTGAACAAGGCCATTATGGCTGAATTCACTTTAACTTCTGCTGTACATTATTTTATCTTTTATGGAGTTACTATACATTTGGACTTATTAAAGAGCATGTATGGCGTTGCGGATTGTCTTCTATCCACTTACTCTGTTCTCCCTTAAGCCTTCCATATGTGGCTAGCCACACAAAGTATTACACATTTTACATGATGCATTATGTAAAAATGTATAAAGATCATAGATGTCTATACAGTACAAGAGAAATCCGTGTAACTACCACTTAGAGCGTATCTAACCCCAAAACAAAAAGACACCCTAAAGACTTTAGATGTAGCGGCTGCATTAGTCTTTACATTTCAGGCTGAGAACATTTTTAGCAAGTACAGTATAGAATACCGGACTATCCTGGTGGAAATGCAGTGTCCTTGACACTTGTGAGCTGTATGAATTTTCGCACATGGGCATACAATTAGCCGTATTCAGATCCATAATTTTTATATGCAGCACTATTGTATGCTATGGGGCAATTACACAGGTTCGTTTTGGTCCTCAGCATATAGCTGTGTAAACCAAAAAGATAAAAACCTGTATCCAAGGTGTAAAGACCTACTTGATGCCTGTACGTTTTGTGATGTGTTTACATGGACCCTATTGGGCGGTGCTGCTGCTCAGTGACAACAAAAAATATCAACAATATGTAATCAGTGTGGAGCTGCGCGATTAATCCTTAAGGAATCGAGATCGCGATTCTACCCCCCTCGCGATCTTAAAGCATTTTTTAAGAGAATTTTTTTAACTCGATTCGGTGCAGAGAGTTCTCTGCTCAAGCCAACCTTTGTCTAAAAAAAAAAACAAAAGAAAAACGGGCAGCCGGCCAAGTTTCTCACAACATCGCTAAAGAGAAACCTTGTAACAAATAGTTCCTTTAGATCAAAGGAATGAACTACTGTCTGTAAATGAGGTAAATTTAACCACTTAAAGCGGAGTTCCAACTACAAAAAAAAATATATATATATATATATATATATATATATAATTTTTTGTAGTTGGAACTCCGCTTTAAGTGGTTAAATTTACCTCATTTACAGACAGTAGTATGTGTGTAATATATATATATATATAAAAGGAGGAAGATTTAAAGGGACCACATAGCAACAGGCATTAAAGTGGTTGTAAACCCTTACAAACCACTTTGGCCTACAGATAAGCCTAGATTAAGGCTTACCTGTAGGTCCAATAAATATCTCCTAAACCTACATGGTTTAGGAGATATTTAGAAAAAAAGAGGCATCGCTGTCTACGGCGCGCAGGCGCACTGCGCATACCGAGATCCCGGCGATATGCCGCTTTCGTGCGCATGCGCGGGAGTGACGTCATCGCCGTTCCAGCGAATGACAGCACTGGAGCGGCGAGACCCGGAAGTCACTCCGGGCTTGATGGCGGCGGAGAAGGTCGTGGATGAGGACCGATTCGGGGGCTTCGTTCTCAGGTAAGTTATTCATAATTAGCTAGTATGCTATGCATACTAGCTCATTATGCCTTTGCCTTGCAGGTTCCGTTTTTTTTTTTTTTTTTTTGGGAGGAGGCTTTACTTCCTCTTTAAAATTCCAAATGTTTTTTTTTTTTGCACAGTAATGCCTTTTTTTCTTCTTTTTTTTTTTTTTTTTTTTGGGGTGGAACTCCACTTTAAAGATTACTTAGAACCCCCGAACATACATATATCATTTTTTTTTTTTTTTAGTAGAGAATAAACTGGTGGTTGTTGCAATATTTTATGTCCCCTTGTATTTGCGCAAAGTTACCTTGTATAACCGTAAAGTTAGCCCAATTTTTTTTTTTTTTTGTATAATGTGAAAGATGTTACGCCACAAGAATCGTGATCTTTATTCTAAGCAAAAAAATGTGTGATTCTCATTTTAGCCAGAATTGTGCAGCTCTCTAACAGTGCATTCACTTCTGATGACACACTCTTGATGTTTACATGTCGGCCCTGAATCCGTTATTCATGCTGCAGCTCTTGCCCAACGACCAGCCTTCAGTCATTACAATATTTGTTAGGCCGACCTATAAAGATCAATAGTGTCTCATCCATGGTATAGGTGCTGCTGACTTTATTGTTGATATTTAGTGCTGAGCCCCAGCGGTGTTTAGCAGCGTACATTTATGCTGTATGTGTGTCAATGCTAGCACAAACATTACATTCGTACATAGCAGGGACGCGTTTTTACACCTCAGGATCCTACTGTCAGCAGATCCTACAGTTATGCTCGGTGTTCATGAGGCCTAACAGGTGGGCAAACTATCTTATCGATCTTGTGAATTGAAAACTAGAATTACGGATTTTATATACCGCTCTCAATGCTTTATTCTGTCAGTGTTGCATGTACATAGTCCTGGCTAGAGAGAATAACCATCCTGGATAGACACACATGCTGGGCAAAGGACAGAGGATGTAAACTCTTCCCAACCTGACCAGGGTGGTGGGCTTGGGGGTTTATCTCAATAACGTTTTTTGTTTTTGGCAGCTGTGGCTGGTGTTAATGATGCCCGATTGCCTTTTTCAACCTTTTTTTAAATTGGAGAAACCCTTGACTTTCAGGTCTCAAGGAACCCCTGACAATTATTAGATCTACAGCTATAGTACCTTTTAGTACGAACAGTAAGTTGATATAAAGGAATAAATGGAAGAATGAATGTGGCATATTTTGCATATTTGATGCCCACTCTGTTATTTTCATCATAGTAAGGAAATTACGTAAACCATGATATAGGTCGGAAAATAAATACATTCCAAATTGTAGTGTTTACTTACATTGGTGGTCAGTAAAGTACCTCTTTACACAGGTGGTCAGTGGGGCAGGGTCCATTTAGATTGGTCATTGGTAGAAGGCACCTCCTACAATGGTGATCATTGGTAAAGGGTTCCCTTAGATTGGTGGTTATTGGGAGAATAGACCTCTTAAAGTGGTGGTCAGTGGAGGAGGGTCCCCTTAGATTGGTGGTCATTGGGAGAAGGAGTCTCTTACAATGGTGGTCAGTGGGAGAATTTCTCCATAACACTGGGTGGTCAGTATCAGAAGGGCCCTATTACGCTACTCGTTGGTGGTCAGTAGAGGAGGACTCCCTTAGTCTGGTGGTCAGTAGAGGGCGGCTCCCTTAGTCTGGTGGTGAGTAGAGGGCGGCTCCCTTAGTCTGGTGGTCAGTAGAGGAGGTCTCCCTTAGTCTGGTGGTCAGTAGAGGAGGGCTCCCTTAGTCTGGTGGTCAGTAGAGGAGGGCTCCCTTAGTCTGGTGGTGAGTAGAGGGCGGCTCCCTTAGTCTGGTGGTGAGTAGAGGGCGGCTCCCTTAGTCTGGTGGTGAGTAGAGGGCGGCTCCCTTAGTCTGGTGGTGAGTAGAGGGCGGCTCCCTTAGTCTGGTGGTGAGTAGAGGGCGGCTCCCTTAGTCTGGTGGTGAGTAGAGGGCGGCTCCCTTAGTCTGGTGGTGAGTAGAGGGTGGCTCCCTTAGTCTGGTGGTGAGTAGAGGGCGGCTCCCTTAGTCTGGTGGTGAGTAGAGGGCGGCTCCCTTAGTCTGGTGGTGAGTAGAGGGCGGCTCCCTTAGTCTGGTGGTGAGTAGAGGGCGGCTCCCTTAGTCTGGTGGTGAGTAGAGGGCGGCTCCCTTAGTCTGGTGGTGAGTAGAGGGCGGCTCCCTTAGTCTGGTGGTGAGTAGAGGGCGGCTCCCTTAGTCTGGTGGTGAGTAGAGGGCGGCTCCCTTAGTCTGGTGGTGAGTAGAGGGCGGCTCCCTTAGTCTGGTGGTGAGTAGAGGGCGGCTCCCTTAGTCTGGTGGTGAGTAGAGGGCGGCTCCCTTAGTCTGGTGGTGAGTAGAGGGCGGCTCCCTTAGTCTGGTGGTGAGTAGAGGGCGGCTCCCTTAGTCTGGTCAGTGGGTGAATTTTCCTAATATGCTGAAGGGTCAGTATCAGAAGGGCTCCATTGCATTCTGGTCAGTGGGAAGAGTTTTTACATTGTCAGTAGGGAAGGGCTCTTTTTTAGATTGGTGATCATTGGGAGAATGGCCCCATTACTACTGGTGATCAGTTGAAAAAAGTGCTGCTTTCATTGGTGGTCAGTGAGAAGAATGTCTACATAACAGCCAAAAAAAAAAAGTTACTTATCTGTGAGGAATATATTGCTCAATAATCAACCCCTAGCAACATCCGTGAGACCCCAGTTAAAGGCTGATGTAGGTGCTGTCACACTACTTGTGGTGTTGTATAATACATGGGTATGTCTATTTTTTCCTAATTCTTAGCTTTTTTCCATTCAGTTTGACAGCCTTTATATTATAATACAAATAAGCCGTTTACTGCAATTGTATTCAAATCCTGTTCTGCCAAAAATTGGAAAATGAACATCTACCTTGATATCTAGGCATGAGTGAGGAACAGTGGAGAAAATATTTTGAAATGTTTGATGAAATGATTTTCATTTTTGTATATTTTTTTTGGTTTTGTTTTGTTTTTTGTTTTTATATATTGATTTGCTGTTAATTGTATTGATTTTTTTTTTTTTTTTTTTTTTTTTTACATGCTTTATAAAATGTTCAAAGTTGTTATAATTAAGTTTACAGTGTCCGATCCTCCTGGGTGGTCCAAGGAGGCTGCCAATGCATGCCAGCACTGTGACATTGTATAGATCCTGTCTGCTGACTCTGTACATGTGTTTAAGAGAGAGTTTTTAAGCTTTGCTGTTTGGGAGTGTGGAAGATACCAGAGTGCAGTTAACCCCCAAAGAAGATTTGGCGTAGAGCCCCCCTTTCCAAGTATTTCCTCTGGGTAGGTGATAAAAAAAAGATCACTCTGCATGTATATACATTTCAGATACATATTTTTTTGCATGAATGTACATGTAGGAGTGGTACAATTTTGACTTGAGACAAGATCCTATTTTTTCGCTTATAGTGGCAACATGCAGAGGAATTCATGTATACAATGTTTTTCTCAAATTTTTAATATCTACTCTAGAGAAATGAAGGCAAAACTGCATGTAAAGTGTACTCTAATTTTTAAGAACTGGTTACACTTTTTTTTGTAAATTGGACACACAGATTAATGTGTGGTAAGGAGATGATCCGCTTGTCAATATTGTACTTAACCCTCGTATCTTCTGCACTGATATAATGTCATACTTTTCAATGTTTTTTTGTTACTATACACCAGAATTCTGAGATCAATCGGTCACAGTCCTGCAACGTGTAATAGGTATGTTTTGACTCATCGGTGTCTCCTAAATCATTGCATTTTTAATTTTCAGCACCTTCCTGACACTGGGCTATCTTTATTCTAGCTCTGCTCCTGGCCTTGATAAGATGTAGCAGTACAAAGGGCACAAGGGGGCGACATGGCAGTCCAATGACACGGGGGGGTGACCAGTTGAGTTGGCAGAGGTGGTGGAATGATCTAGTGTTGCAGCGTTTCATGGTGCCCGACCATTTCCTTCCGGGGTTAAAAAAAGTCCAAAAGTGACTACCGTATATACTCGAGTATAAGCCGAGGTTTTTCAGCACATTTTTTTGTGCTGAAAGTGCCCCCCTCGGCTTATACTTGAGTCAGGCACTTTTCTGCAGCTGAAAATTACCTTTTCCGACCCGACTTTGGGGCCCCGTATCTCGGAGCCACTTGGTGCTAGGAACCCCAGTGTAACCAGCACTACAACATATCCAAAATTGGGGTTTCTAGCATCAAGTGGCCCTGAGATACGGGGCCCCAAAGTCGGTTCGGAAAATGTAATTCTCTGCTGCAGAAAAGTGCTTGACATTTTCCAACCCGATTTTGGGGCCCCGTATCTCTGGGCCACTTGGTGCTAGGAGTTCCTAGCACCAAGTGGCCCTGAGATGCAGGGCCCCAAATTCGGTCAACTGTGTCCATCTGCAGCAATGTCATTTCGGGACCCTTTGGGTCCAGAGACCCCATGCAGCTGGGGGGCATCTAGGAACCCTTAACTATCAAGTTTGACGTTCAGGGGACCCATGGCTGCAAATGGGCACAGTGACTCTTGGGTTCGGTCAAAACAGTAAAAATGTCAAATTGTGGTGTGAATGGGAGAGTGCCCAATGTACACTGGGAGCCCCACTGCAAGGGTTCTTTATTAAAAAACTATTTTTTTTTTTTTTTTTTTTTTAAATTCTAAAAAAAAAAACTGTGCGGTATTCAGCAAGAAAATTCCAGCCGCGGCCATATTTTTTGGAGACCAGTTTTCAGCTTTCAGCGCTGTCGCACTTTGAATGACAATTGCGCGGTCATACAACACTGTACCCAAACAGAATTTTTATCATTTTGTTCCCACAAATAGAGCTTTCTTTTGGTGGTATTTGCTCACCTCTGCGATTTTTTTTTTTTTTTTTTTTTTTTTTTTTTTTTGAGCAACAAATAAAAAAAGACCGAAAATTTTGAACTGATGGGCACTCATAGGGCACTGGTCACTTATGGGTGGCACTGATGGGTACTTATTGGTGGCACGGATAGGTGGCACGGATGGGCTCTGATAGGTGGGCACAGATGGGCACTGATAGGTGGCACTGCTGAACACTGGGTGGCACTGATGACACTGATGGGTGGCATTGCTGGGCATCACTGTTTATTATTGGTACATAAAGGTGCCAGTCAGTGCCCATTTGTGAGCACAGATTGGGCATCATTTGCACATGTGGATGGCCAGGGGGTACATACCTGGCCATTCACATGTTGCCCACTTCCCTGGTGGTCCAGTGTGGGCATCTTGGGGGGGGGGGGGGGCTACGCTGATCAACAATCAGCGCAGACCCCCCCGTCAGGAGAGCCACCGACCGTCTCTCCTCTACTCGCGTCTGTCAGACGCGAGTGAGGAAAAGCCGATCACTGGCTTTTCCTGTTGACATCGTGATCAGCCATGATTGGACATGGCTGATCGCGTGGTAAAGAGCCTCCGCCTCCATCAAATACCATCAAAAGAAAGATCAATTTGTGGGGAAAAAAGGACATCAATTTTGTTTGGGTACAGCGTTGCATGACTGCGCAATTGTCAGGTAAAGCAACGAAGTGCCGTATCACAAAAAATGGCCTGGTCATTGAGGGGGCAATCATATTGGGTGATATGAATTGATCGCCTGGTTTGAAGTTTTTAAAGGGATGCATTTTCCTTCTGCCTTTGCTTAGTTTTTCAGTAAAAAAAAAAAAGGCATATTTGCATGAAAGCAGCCTCAGAGAAGCGGGTGGGACTGGGAGACACAGAGGGTTCTCACCCTTCACCTCTCTGCTGAAAGGCCCATGTTGGCAAGCAAGGGGAAATCACTAGCACAGATAGTGATGATCACCTAACAGAGGTTCTAGCCCTCCTCAACTATAAAACTAGTAAAAAAAAAAAAATAAACAAATAATAAAAGCGTTCAGTTTGGAGTTGTTTTAAAGTGGAACTAAACCCTCCTATCCAAGGAAGCCGCCATTGTAGCTTTTGATCTGCGGTTGCCATGGTGCTGCACATCTAATCAGCTATGACATCATCCCTTTGATTGCATGAAAGCTTGGTTGAGAGCACAAGCATCTGACAGTTCTCATTCACAGCATGCCTTGATTGAAACTATCGCTAAATCGGTGGCTTTAGTTCCACTTTAATGGTGTCGTGTTTTGTCCAGCATTGCTGGTGCAATTTGATTACATTTTGAGAACACACCCTTAAAATTTAATTTGTAATGACTATCGCACTATTGTGGGACTGTGACCCTGATTTCAGAGCTTGGATCCGTTGGCCATGTTTTTAACATCATGTTGTGTATTGCACTAATAATCCATGTCACAATTTGATATGTACTTTGTGTTTTTAATATGTACTTAAATTCTGTTGGAGTTTATTTTGTGTTATGTTAATATTTGAACCTATTTCCCCCGACCAGCAGAATAGAAGTACAGAGAGTGTCCTGTAAAAACATGAATTCATTTTTAGGATGTATTGATTAGGGTTTGTTACTGTATATTAGGAGAAATTATCAGATTCTTCGTGTTCGGTGATAGGCGAGTCCCAGGCTGCCAGTTAGAAATGGCTTTATATATATTTTTTTTATTTGTCATGTTTTACCTCTGTGCTATTTTTTGGTGCAGAGGTTGGACTGACTTGCTCCTGAATTCTGCTTACAGTTAAACACCTTTGCTGTAAATCTACACATTTGGAGTAGAACTAAAGGCAAAACCTTTTATTTTTATTTTTTTTGTTTTTCTTTCATTTTGGATAGGGTAAGGGAGCGTTATAACCCCCTGTAAGGTTCATTTTTAACCCTCTCTGTCCCAATGGGGAGATTTCCCTTCACTTACTGTCCCATAGCCAAACAGGAAGTGAGAGGACATCGCCGTAAATTAACCACTTCAACCCCCTTCCTTACCAGAGCACTTTTTGCGATTCGGCACTGCGTCGCTTTAACTGACAATTGTGCGGTCGTGCGACGTGGCTCCCAAACAAAATTGACGTCCTTTTTTTCCCACAAATAGAGCTTTCTTTTGGTGGTATTTGATCACCTCTGCGGTTTTTTATTTTTTGCGCTATAAGCAAAAGAAGAGCGACAATTTTGAAAAAAACACTATTTTTTACTTTTTGCTATAATAAATATCCCATTTAAAAAAAAAAAAATTAAAGTTTTCCTCAGTTTAGGCCGGTATGTATTTTTCTACATATTTTTGGTAAAAAAAAATCGCAATAAGCGTATATTGATTGGTTTGCGCAAAAGTTATAGCGTCTACAAAAAAGGGGATAGATGTTTTGCATTTTTTTTTTTTTTAGTAATGGTGGCGATCTGCGATTTATTTTAATTATTTTTTATTTTTTTTTCTATTTTTTCGTGACTATGACATTGCGGCGAACACTTTTGACACATTTTTGGGACAATTTACACATTCACATTTACACATTTAGCGATCGTTGCTATAAAATTGCACTGATTACTGTGTAAATGTGACTGGCAGGGAAGGGGTTAATACTAAGACGCTGCAGGGGTTAATGTATGTTCCCTGGGAGTGATTTTAACTGTGGGGGGAGGGGACTCACAAGGGGAGGTGACGGATGTTCCCCTTTACTGGGAACACACCATCGGTCTCCTCTCCAGTGACAGGACGTGGATCTGAATGTTTACACACACAGCTCCACGGTCCTGCTGTGTTCCCGGGCAATCGCAGGTGCCTGGCGAACATCGCGGCCGCTGGTCACGCGCACCGGGTCCCGAGCGACGACGTGGAGCGCGCCCCCTAGATGGCCGGTAATGGGAGGACATCATATGATGCCCACCCAGGATGGGAGATCCACCTTGTGGGCTTCATGTGACAATGGGCAGTATTGAAGTGGTTAAAGTGGAAGTAAACCCCCCTATCGTTTTCAGCCAAGGAAGCTGCCATCTTGGCCTCTGTTCAATCTTCAACTGCCACAGTGCTGCACATGTGATCAGTTATGACACCAGCCATTGGATGGTTTGACAGTTTGGTTGAAAGCACAGCCAATGTGACAGGTAGCATTTCCGGCATGCCATTTTTTTTTAACTATTTAAATCAAAGGGTTTACTTCCGCTTTAAGGAAATCACTTGGAGGACCCCCCATGTCACCAGAACTAGAAGTCCCCGTTGGAAGATTTCCCCTCTATTACTTTTCTGGGGACAACCGAAAACTTGGGATTTTCTTTTGCTTTCACTTTCAATGATAATGGTAAAAAGGACAAAGAGGGTGAATCTCCCTAAGAGGAGCACAGACGGCAATAGAAACCTGACAGGGGTTCTATTCCAAATCCCCTCTATCCATGGCTAAAAAAAAAAAAAAAGTTTTGCCTTTACTTATACTTTAAGCCAGTGGTCATCAACCCTGTCCTCAGGACCCACTAACAGGTCAGGTTTATGTATTACATTGGGGGAGATGCAGACTAGAATACTGCAATCACTGAGCAGCAAATGATATCACCTGCAATGTATTTCAGTTATCTTGTAAACCTGGCCTGTTAGTGGCCCTGAGGACAGGGTTGATGACCGCTTCTTTAAGCACATAAAAGGGCAACACTAACACATAGCAACTATTAGCCAATTTGTGTAAGGCAGAGGCCATACACGGGTCGGATTTAGAAAGAATTTTCTTTCGAATATCTTATCTAAGAATTTTAGTTCGTATTTCACACCATTAGTGGGGCTGCAGCAACAGCCGTTTTTCGTGCGGCCATCAAATTTGAGTAATTGGACATGTTGGAAATTTTTAGAAAAACAATTTTCTAATCAATGATGGGAGAATCGTGCGAGAAATGTAAAAAAGAAATGCGCATGTGCTAGAAAAGAAAATTCTTAGAAAGAAAAGATTCCCAGCCACGAAAATTATTTTCTGTAGCAACAGGAGGTGAAATTGAAGGCTTGATTGGCCGGATTTCTAAATCAATGGTGGCACCATCCACACACAACGCACAAATTTTCCTTCGAAATTCGACCAATGTATGGCCAGCATAAGTTCTGTTTTTATTATTGCAGTTTTTTTTTTTTTTTTTTAATCTTACTGGGTAAAAAAAATCTTCAGAATCTGGATGAGATAAAGTGAAATTCCAGTCTAGAAATAACTAGTCTTAAAAAGGTCGTCTCCCTTCCCTACAGAAAACTCATTCTGACTAACCTGTGGCAAAAAGATTTACAGTATAAACTTATATACAGACTCTCCTCACCCGGCTCTGGTCAGGTCATGTGATCGCCTGGTGTCAGCCAGCAGTTGCAGGGTAGAGAGAGGAGTCGACAGCAGCTTGGAACGGTGATGTCACCAATAGGCTCCTATGTACCAGCCATTGTCCGTGCTCCCTCTTCTCCCCTGCAGCTGTTGCTGGCTGACACAGGGGAATCGGATCATGTGATCAGAGCAGTCTTAACTACTTCCCACCCGTCCTTCAGAAGTAGGGGGATTGCACAGGCGTGTGCCCGCGCAGCAGCGCAATCCCGATGCGCTCGTGTCACCCGGACACGGCGCATCTGGGATCGGCAGGAGGGCTCTGTGATTGGCCCTCCTGATCACATGACGGCCGTGTCCAATCACAGCCATCATGTGATGTAAACAAACAGCCGGCTGCAGCGATCCGCTCGCCTCTCCTCAGCGACGACTTCCGTGTGAGGAGAGGAGAGCCTAGCAACCGGCTGTTTGTTTACATCACATGATGGTGATCAGTGAGTATGAGCTGTTTTTTACAGCTTTTTACTCAATGATCACCAACCTAGTGTAAAACACTGTAAACACGCATGTCCCCAAAACACGTCCCCAAATAATAAAAACACATGTCCCCCACATATGTCCCACTAAAATCACATGTCCCAATGATTATCTGCACACACAGGTCCATGATCACCTGCACACATCTGTACATGATCATTTGCGTACATATGTCCGTGATTACACAAACCAATTATTATACACTTAACAGAATTTTTTTTTTTTTAAAAACATGTAGCAGAATACATTTTGGCTTAAATTTATGACAAAATTCGATTTTATTGTATTTCTTTTAAAATAGAAAGAAAAAAAATAGTTTTTTTCCAAATTTCCGCAATTTTTTTTTGTGTGTGTGTGTAGTAAATATATATATATATATACAGTTTTATATTTATATATAATATATGTTATTTTTTTTATATATATATATATATATATATATATATATATATATATATATATATATAATAAATAATAAATAAAAAAAACTGAGTCGTGAATAAATACCACCAAAATAAAGCTCTATTTGTGCAAACAAAATGATAAAAATTTCATTTGGGTACAGCATTGCATGACCGCGCAATTGTCATTGAAAGTGCGAGAGCGCTGAAAGCTGAAAATTGGGCTGGGAAGGAAGGGGGCGAAAGTGCCCAGTATTGTATTGTAGTGGTTAAAATAGTGGAGCATTACAGGTACTTGTATAGCGTAATCAGTTAACACAGCGCTTTACATATATATTGTACATTTACATCAGTCCCTGCCCTCAAGGAGCTTACAATCTAAGGTCCCGAACTCGCATTCATCCATATACATACTAGGGCTAGTTCAGACAGGAACCAATTAACCTACCAGCGTGTCTTTTGGAGTGTGGGAGGAAACCGGAGTACCCGGGGGGAAACCCGGCACAGGGAGAACATGCAAACTCCAGACAGGTAGTGTCGTGGTTGGGATTCGAACCAGCGACTCTAGTTAGGTTTAGGCCCCTTTCACACTTATACGACTTGTCCCAGATTTGGGACTGCAAAGTAGCATGACAAGTCGTTCCCCATGATTTCCAATGACAGCCATTCATATTAGTACGACTTCAAAGTAGTCCCTGCACTACTTTGATCCGATTTTGATGCCACTTACACAGGCATTCCTTGAAATCGCAGCAAAAATCGCGGTAAAATCGAGCGCCATAGAAGAGGCACAAGTGTGAAAGGGGCCTTAGGCTGTAATTCTACCTTAAAGCTTTCATAGTTTAGTTCAACCTCAGTATATATGGCTGATTTCAGGTTGCATTTTTAGGTTTTGCAACAGCTTCTGTTCTCACTAAATATAATTATAAATTTTGTTTTTCTTCAGCCATTCGGTGGTGGACTTGCTGGTGTGTTTAGGATCATTGTCCTGCTGCACCGGCCTTCTCCGTGCCAAGTGATGGCTTTGTTCATCCCTACTGGGATCCCTTACGCAGAGCATTTGTATTCTGGCAGTGGGGAGAGTTATTTTACCATTTAAAACACTCTTCGTAAAAAAAGCCAATATCAGTAGAATTATGTACTCGAATTCCTAGCACCTTATGTTTTGTATGTAGGACATTATCCTTTAATCACTTCCTGACCACGGTTTAGCCAAAATGACGGCTACTCCACTTTTGGGACAGTCGTGCCCCCTTGGGACATGCTCTGTGATCACTGTGTTTTTTGGCAGTGGGGAGAGTTATTTTACCATTTAAAACACTCTTCACAGCTTAATCACAGATCGCGGTAACGGGCCAATCTCAGCGTCCCCTTTACCATGTTATCAGCTGTGTCCAATCACAGGTGATCACATGTAAATAAACCTTCCTTTCCTCACGCGCTGTCACAGCATGAGGAGAGCCAGTAACCGGAGATTCTGACAGCACCTATTTATACTGATAATCGGGGTACTGATCAACAGTGCAGACTCATCAGTGAAGGAAAAAAATTACTTACCATATATACTCGAGTATAAGCCGACCTGAATTTAAGTAGAGGCACCTAATTTTACCACAAAAAACTGGGAAAACTTATTGACTCGAGTATAAGCCTAGGGTGAGAAATGCGCAGCTACTGTAAGTGGAAAAGAGGGTCAACAGTGCCCATTTTCAGCCTCACTGTGCCCATTTGCAGCCATAGGTCCCCCGAACTTCAAACTTGGTAGTTAAGGGTTCCTAGATGCCCCCTACTGCAGACAAAAATGTGGTCTCTGGACCCAAAGGGTCCCGAAATGACATTGCTGCAGATGGACACAGTTGACCGACTTTAGGGCCCTGTATCCAAAAAACCCCTCTGGGTTTGCACACAAAATTTGGGGGTTCCTAGCCCCAAGTGGCCCCCGAGATACTGGGCCCTAAAGTCGGGTCGGAAAATGTCAAGCACTTTTCTGCAGCAGAGAATGACATTTTACAAACCGACTTTGGGGCCCTGTATCTCGGGGCCACTTGGTGCTAGAAACCCCAAATTTGGATATGTTGTAGTGCTAGTCCCACTGGGTTTGCACACAAAATGTTATAGCACCAAGTGGCCCCGAGGTACGGGGGCCCCAAAGTCGGGTCGGAAAATTTTATTCTCTGCTGCAGAAAAGAGCTTGACTCGAGTATAAGCACTTTCAGCACAACATTTGCTGAAAATCTCGACTTGTACTCGAGTATATACGGTATTTTGCAACAGAAACTGAAACTTAATTATTTTTTTTTTTTTCCGGTCTTTTTTCGTTTAGCAAAAAAAAAAAAAAAAAAAAACCAGTGGTGATTAAATACCTCCCAAAAGTCTCAAAAAATTCCTATGGGTACAGCATTGCATGACCGCGCAATTGTCATTCAAAGTGTGACAGCGCTGAAAATTAGCCTGGGCAGGAAGGGGGTGAAAGTGCCCAGTAGTGAAGTGGTTAAGCCTGGTACCCACTTGAATTTTTTTTTTCCCATTCAATCCAGTGAGCTGAACAAAAAAACCCCCAAAAAAACAGAGGAGCTTGCTGTACTAACTATGTGATGTTAGTACAACGATCTCCCTGCTGAGCTTTTGTGTTCTGACAGGGCCCTACCCCCTGCCAGAACACATTGGCCAGTGATTGCAGCCATTGACAATGAGCGCTGATCATATGTCGATCGGCAGCTGTTTTTCCCCATCATGCCCGGCCGACAGAAGTTGGGCGGTTGGCTGCCTTCTGTTGGCCAGGCTGATGTACACACATGCCGCATGTTGAGATTTGTCCCGTGTGTACCAGTCTTAAATCTTAGGCCCCGTTCACACCTGAGCGTAGCGTTTTCAGGCAGAAAGTCTTTTTGCCGCGATTTTGTACAGGTCATATGGTCACCAATGTAACAATATATGGAAGTCTCCCCCCAATGGGGTTTTTACCGCAGCAGAATTATAGTCATTGAATTTGTTTAAAAAGGATTTTATTGGAAATATAACAGGGCATAAACACACATAAATGTTTAAAATATGAGCTCCGGTCAGAGCTATGTGTAAACATTCAATTTTACAATATTGTAACCATGCAACAATATATATGATTTTAAAAAGCAAATTCCAACGCGTTTCGACACCAATGTAAAAAGCAGAAAAACACTCAAATCTGCCTAAAAAAAAGAATAATTCCAGAACTTGTTTGAGCTTTAGGCGTTTTGGAGCTTTTGGCTTCAGGCATTTTGAATTTTTTTTTTTTCCCCCTTCAGCGTTTTGTAGCTTCAGGATTCAAGCTACAAAACGCTCAGGTGTGAATGAGGCCTAAGAGATTGTTCTTTCTTTGCATGGTACTTGAGGCACCCCTACATACATGTACAATAGAAGTAAGGTTGAGAGAGTGATAGATTGCTCACATCACACAGCCAGCTATACAAGCGCTCCATCCAAGCTGTCTAAAGAGACCAGAATATAGATATATATTTTTTAGCTGTAATAAGCGTTTTTGTAGTAGACGCTAACTTTTTGTGTGTAAATTCTGCAATTTAAATGTAGAAGTTAAGATGACTTAATTTGAAATATCATGATTATCATGATTTTTTTTTTTTTTTTTTTTTTTTTTAATGTCTTGTACTTTTTTGTCTATGGCTGTAGAATATAAGCGTGATGAACATGCGTCCTGTGCACACGCAGGTTGACATTTCTTCTGTTTTTTGTGTTTTTTGTTTTGTTTTTTTTGCAGATGGACCACCAGTCGTGACCCATTATGACATCTCTGACACAAATTCTGACACGGAAGTGTTGAACGTAGACAACATGCTGGCAGCCACGGTTGTCAAGGAGCATAATTCCGTGTCCAAGCAGGAGCCGCAGCCATCGTGGCGTACCAGAGGCTTACTTGAAGAATTGAACGCAGACTCTGGTACTTGTTAACTGCTGTGTACTACTAAGATTGATACACGTTGGCAGGTTATTTCCACGAGGCTGTTGACATGCTTTTCTCCTGTGAGACAGAAAGAAAAGAGTAAACGTAAAGGGTTTCTCATATTTAACCACTTGCCTACAGGGCACTTTTACCCCCGTCCTGCCCAGGCCAATTTTCAGCTTTCAGCGCCGTCACACTTTGAATGACAATTGCTCCTGTCATGCAATGCTCTACCCATTTTAAAATGTGATTTTCACACAAATGGAGCTTTCCTTTGGTATTTTTTGCTAAACAAACGAAGAGACCGAAATTTATTTTGTTTCATAATTTGTTAGAAAATTTTGCAGTTTTTCCTCCTTCAAGCGTAAGTAAACCCATCTATTTAACAGTTTAACCACTTCAGCCCCGGACCAATTGGCAGCCAAAGGACCAGGCCCCTTTTTGCATTCGGCACTGCGTCGCTTTAACTGACAATTGCGTGGTCGTGGGACGTGGCTCCAAAACAAAATTGGCGTCCTTTTTTTCCCACAAATAGAGCTTTTTTTCGTGGTATTTGATCGCCCCTGCGGTTTTTATTTTTTGCGCTATAAAACAAAAATAGAGCGACAATTTTGAAAAAAAATGCAATATTTTTTGCTTTTTGCTATAATAAATATCCCCAAAAAATATATAAAAAACATTTTTTTTTTTTCCTCAGTTTAGGCCGATACGTATTCTTCTACATATTTTTGGTAAAAAAAAATCGCAATTGGCGATTATTGATTGGTTTGCGCAAAAGTTATAGCGTTTACAAAATAGGGATAGTTTTATAGCATTTTTATTAATATTTTTTTTTTTTTACTAGTAATGGCGGCGATCAGCGATTTTTATTGTGACTGCGACATTATGGCGGACACATCAGACATTTTTGGCACATTTTTGGGACCATTGTCATTTATACAGAAATCAATGCTATTTAAATGCATTGATTTCTGTATAAATGACAGTTGTAGTGAAAGAGTTAACCACTAGGGGACGTGTGTGTTTTTTTTTTTACATTAGGGGGCGGGGCTGACGTCTGACGTCATTGATCGGCTTTCCCGATGACCGGGAACAGCTAATCAATGACAGGCAGAGTAGGAGCGCGGGGAGAGGTTTGTTTACACATACCTCTCCCCGTTCTTCAGCTCCGTAGCCTGATCGCGGGACACCAGCGGCAATCGGGTCCGCTGGTCCCGCGGCCGGGGTCACGGAGCTCCCGACCGGGTCGCGACCGCGCCGCGCGCGCGACCCACGGGAAAGGCAAATTAAAGAGGACGTACGGGTACGTGGTTTTGCCTGCCCGTGCCATTCTGTAGACGTATATCTACATGAGGCGGTCGGGAAGCGGTTAAAAAAACTGTTACATTCCTGGCATGCCGGGAATATAACTGTCACATTGTTTGTGTTCTCAATCAAACTGTCAAAACCTTCCAATTGCTGGTATCATAACTGATCACATGTGCAGCATCATGGCAGTTGAAGATTAAACAGAGGCCAAGATGGCAGCTTCTTTGGCTGAAAATGATAGGAGGGTTTACTTCCACTTTCATGATGGGTGGCAGTGATGGGCACTGGTAGGTGGCTCTGTCTGGGAACACCCGTGGGCGCTGTTGGGGCTGCACTGATCATCGGGACACTGATTATCAGTGCCCTGATGATCAGTGCCGATGTCCCTTTTACACAAGCCGGTTATCGACTCTCTTCTCCGCTCCTCACGCTGTCAACCTGAGGAGAGAAACACCAATAACCAGCTTTTGTTTACATCTGATCAGCTGTCATTGGACACAGCTGATCACATGGTAAAGGGCCGCTGTGATTGACCCTTTACCCCAAACTGTGATCAGCTGAGTCCTAAGGACTCGGTGATCACAGAGCGTGCTGCCCGATCACGGGAAGATGCTGTGTATGCCTCCTGGCAAAGTAAGCCCGCGCCGTAGCCCGAAAGATGGCTACGGCATGGGCTTACTTTGCTGGGGACGGGCGGAAAGTGGTTAAGTCAGTCGTGGCATATCCATGCTATCAATCATGCCATTTACGATTCAAGGCTAGGTCTTTGAGTGCATGTGCCACCTAGTTAAGCTGTGCCGGCTCATTCACTCAACCATAGGTTAAGTCTATTCATAGTTCTTTTCCTTGTCCTTTGGGTCTTTAACAACAACCAAAAAATCCTGCGTCATACCCACCCAATAAACTCACAGCATTGGTTTCCTCTGACTATCTCCTGGAGCTGCCAGTAGTGAACAATTTTGAATTGTGGTTTAAGTCTTCATTCTCATTCAAGTATTTGCTTAGCCATCACTGGAATGAGCACTATGTAAAGCTGGCCATAGATTAGAGAGTGGGCTGACTGGAAAAAACAAAAAAAGAATGGATTCCTCCATCCACACAAGCGACCCCCCGCTGAGACATTGTATTCTGTCAGTGGGGACTCTCCGCTGTCCTAATACACTGATTGACATGCCTGTTGTGTAGGGGCAGCCACTAGACATGTGCAGAACGTTTTCGGAATTTATCTACCGTATATACTCGAGTATAAGCAGAGTTTTTTAGCAAATTTTTCTGAAAGTGCCCCCCTCGGCTTATTCTTGAGTCAAGCACTTTTCTGCAGCAGAAAATGAAATTTTCCAACCCTAATTTGGGGCCCCGTATCTCGGGGGCCACTTGGTGCTAGGAACCCCAAATGTGGTAAGCCAACCCCCCCAGCCGAACTAGCACTACAACATATCCAAAGATGGGGTTCCTAGCACTAAGTGGCCCGAGATACGGGGCCCCAAAGTCGGTTCGGAAAATTTCATTCTCTGCTGCAGAAAAGTGCTTGACATTTTCCGACCCGACTTTGGGGCCCCATATCTCGAGGACAATGGGTGCTAGGAACCCCACATTTGGTATTCAAATCCAGTGGAACTAGCACTACAACATATCCTAGCACCAAGTGACCCCGAGATACAGGGCCCCAAAGTCGGTCAACTGTGTCCATCTGCAGCAATGTCATTTTGGGACCCTTTGGGTCCAGAGACAAATTTTGGCTGCAGCTAGGGGGCATTTAGGAACCCTTAACTACCAAGTTTGAAGTTCGGGGGACCTATGGCTGCAAATGGGCACAGTGAGGCTGCAAATGGGCATTGTTGACCCTCTTTTCCACTTACAGTAGCTGCGCATTTCTCACCCTAGGCTTATACTCGAGTCAATACGTTTTCCCAGTTGTTTGTGGTAAAATTAGGTGCCTCGGCTTATATTCGGGTCAGGTTATACAGTAAATTTGTTTTAGAATTCGATTAGCATTTTCCAAATTTGGAATAAATAAATTTATATGTGGGGCCTGCGGATTATCGCAATCTGGAAGCCCTCTTTCGGCTCCTCCCTTGTGAATGAGTATGGGGTATGGGTACATAGTACCCCTACTCATTTACCCAAAAAAAAGTGCTAAAAAAACAAATAAAAAGGCAGACCGTTTTTGAAAAAAAAAAAAGTCCCCTGGTGTAGATCCATCGTCTATTAAGATGACCACTGCCTATCCGGGGAAAAAAACGCTGTCTCCCGCCGTCTGACAGCTCTGCCGCTAAATAATCGAGGGGGCAGGACCACCCGATTACGCAGTGAAAGCTTGCAGTTAAATTACCGCAAGCTTTCGCTACTAAAGTACCGCATCAGTTCAGAATATAGACCATGCAGTATTTTAGTAGTGTGTTTTTTTTTTTTTTTGTGAATGGAGCCCTAAGAGGTATATAGAAGGTGAAGGGAGGGGCAGAGGAGCTGGGCCAGCAAAGACAGTAGTTAGACTCGTCTCAAAAGGGAAGACCTATGACACGTTTGGAGGGCGCGGGGTCTGTGCTATGGAATTGAGTTTTCTTGGAGTCAGTTTTTGAAAAAGTGAATAAAAAGGTAAAACTTAATTCTGCGAACATCTAATTCTCGAAATGGCCACAAAAATACGAATGTATTGTGACTTTGGTAACACGGTGTTCTTTTATATACAGAACATGTCCAGAAATGTCATTTTTTTGTCTTGTGTAATTGGCTGTCTGCTTCCTCGACTTGGCATTAGAGAAGGGCCTGGATTCAATGTGTTCATTTCAACTTGACTGCAAATAAATAACCTTAGTTCTAAAGTAGAATAGTGAGCAGGCTATGGACATTCGCATTTATATACATCCCTTACACACTGTAAATGAGCTTTAGAACAAGCCCTCACTGACCTCTGTAGCTGTAGGTTCTGTGGAGTAATTCAGATGCAAATTTCACTACAGAAAGTACTTGTTTTATGTCCGTGGCTCCACTTTCTCTGCCTCCAGGATTCTAATCTCTAATGTAACCACATTATATATGCACAGGAAGAGGGGAGATCAGAGTGCTGAGGCCCCACTGGAATCACTATAGTGCTGTAGACATTTTAGGATGAATTGTGCCACAGTGCACCAGATAAAATGAATTGTTTCACAACAAAAATGTATTTCACTAAAACAAATATTTGGCATTGTATGTAACCTTCAAAATATTTTAAGTGTTAACTTTAACTACTTAATCTCTGGAAGGTTTTACCTCCATCACCAGCGCTATTTTAACTGGTAATTGCGCGGTCATGCAACGCTGTACCCAATGAAATTTAGATCACTTTTTTTTTTTTTCCCACACAAGTATAGTTTTTTTTTCTGGTGGTATTTGATCACCACTGGGTCTTTTTTTATTCTATAAACGAAAAAAAAAAAAACTTATTTCTTCATAAATTTAGGCCAATATGTATTTTGCTTACACGTCTTTGGTAAAAAAAAAAAAATCCTAGTAATGCCCCGTACACACGATAGGATTTTCCGCCGGAAAATGTTCGATGGGAGCTTGTTGTCGGTAATTCCGACCATGTGTAGGCTCCATCAGACATTTTCCATCGGTAATTCTGACACTGATCTGGATCTCAAATTTTCCCGAAAACAAAATCAGTTCTCGTAAATTCCGATCGTGTGTACACAATTCCGACGCACAAAGTTCCACGCATGCTCGGCAATCAGACGGAAGAGCAGCACTGGCTATTGAACCTCATTTTTCTCGGCTCGTCTTAGGTGTTGTACGTCACCGCGTTCTTGACGTTTGGCATTTCCAACAAGATTTGTGAGACCGTGTGCATGCAAGACAAGTTTGAGCCAACATCCGTTGGGCGGAAAAAAACATGGATTTTGTTGTCGGAAAATCCTATCGTGTGTACATGGCATTAGTGTGTATTGATTTGTCTGCATGAAAGTTAAAGCATCTACAAATGATTGTGTATATATAGTGGAATTTGTATTTATTTCATACTAGTAATAGGGGTGATCAGCAACTTATAATAGGCCTATGATAGTGCAGCAGACAATCTGACACTGGGTGGGAATTGACATCAGCGTCACTAATACAGTGATCAGTGATGATACTTTACACTGTTATTTTACTAATGACACTGGCTGGGAAGGGGTTAATATCAAGGGGCTATCAAAGGGTCAACTGTGTGCCTAACATTGTGTAATGTGCCCTGCTTTTACAAAGAGATGTGGCTGTTTTCCAGGGTGGAAAAAAAAACACAGTACAGAGCTCTGTGGGGTTAGTAAACACAGGGCCCTACTGTTATTCACTAAGCTGATCAGCAGGTCCCGGCCATAAATCATTGACCAGGACCTGCTGTCTGACTTGTGCAGTACTGAATGACAGCACACGTGGGGTGGGGGGTGCACGTGCGCCCAGGGGCGGACTGACCACTCATGGGGCCCCCGGGCAATAGGAGATTATGGGGCCCCCAGACAATCGGAGATTATGGGGCCACACAGTATACACACACCCAGTATACACACACCCAGTATACAATCACCCAGTATACACAGACATGTTTCTATTGGCTGAGAAGGTACTGGAGAGGCGGGGCAGCTATAATCTCAGGATTTTTAGACCAAAAGGATGTCGGTAAGGGTCATTTCAGAAACAGATGTAAACAAAACACAGATTTTTACATACTGTCCCTTGTTTTACTTAGGCTGGCAACCCTGATGGGGCCCCCTAGTGGCTTGGGGCCCTCGGGCAGTGCCCGAGTGGTCAGTCCGCCCCTGCGTGCGACTCGCATACCGAAATGCCGAATCACATACATGTACATTATCTGGTGCAGAGCAGCCACCCTACCACAGTATATTTATACATGGGTTGGTCCGCAAGCGGTTAATTAATATTCAACGTTTAAAGAGAAACTGCAGTCTGCTCACATAATTTGTTATAAAAACATCTTTGCCATTCTGAAGCTTCCCTCCAACCACTTTGCATATTTTATATATACTGTGCTTCTGTACTTGCCAAATATGCTGCAGAAATCTCCCGTCACTAAGTCTGGCTGCAGCCATTTTTACTGTGGGCAGCTGAAGCTGCTGCCTGTTCACTTCCTGAATTTACACAGACACACAGGAGGCACACCTCCAGCTCTGCGGCTCTCTTTTGCCTTCTTATGACTCATCCCCCCCTCCCTTCCTGGCAAACTCTGACAAGAGAGAGCTGTGCATGATGTCATAAGCCTAGGCTAATGACCAGACAAGAAACAGGAAGTGGGCTGTATAAGGTATATACTGGCAGACAATAAATGTTTTACTATCCAAAATTAAAACAACAAGGGCAGGAGATTTAATAGATGGAAAGCTGAAAAAAATTACTGAAGGTCCGCTCTAAGTGACAGGTTCTGTTATTCTTGATCATCTTCAGAAGAAATGTGTTGACATTTACCAATGTTTTACAAATGTAAGTTTCCATGTTAGGACCAGTTCATACTACAATGCAGTGTTGGATACCACGTGCGGCTTCCTGCACTGTCCTTGTGATCTGCTGTGGGGGGGGGGGGGTCAGTTCAAAGTTAATGACACCGTAAACGCAGGTCACAAACAGTGCGGTTTAGGGCTGAAACAACTAATCGATTAATCGACAACTAATCCATTATGAAATTAATCGATTACTATTTTCATAATCGATTAATCGGCCAGTAATATAATGGGGGTTAAAAAAAAAAAAATTAGCCCTTTATAGTACAAAAAGAGCAAATAATCACTACTGTAAATATTACTTTCACAGTTTTACGGTAAAAAAACCCTTACAGTAGTGATTATCTGCTTTTTTGTACTATAAAAGGCTCATTTTAGTTATTTTTTAACCCCATTATGTTACTAAACGTCTTAGACCTGGTTCACATCTCTGTGTTTTTTGGTGCTTTTTGCAGAAACGTACTACAGTTCATTACATGGTTTCCTATGGGACACGTTCACATCTATGCTTTTTTCAGCTGCTGCGTATTTGGAAAGGGTCAGGGACTTTTTTTTTTTAACGCAAAACTTTTTTTTGGTTCAATATGCTTCAATGGAGAAGCTGCATAAAAGCATGTAATGCGTTTTTGCAGCAATTTGTGTTTTTTATTCTGCCCAACAACAAATTGGCCAAAAAACAGTATGTCTCTTCTAATAGTATATACAGTATATCTCCTCTAATAGTGTATACAGTATATCTCTTCTGTCTGTTATTCTCAGAGTGGATTTTATATTTTGCTCCCTAACCATATAGTTGTTTATATTTACCACTGCATAGAGATATTTAAGAATAAATTGCCTTTTTTTTAAACTTTACATATTAACTTAATTATACACCACACATTTTTTTTTTAAGCTTATTAGCCGATTAATCGAAACCGTAATCGGCCAACTAATCAATTATGAAAATAATCGTTGGTTGCAGCCCTAGTGCGTTTTGCCCACACCAGATTGAATGGTACTTTGCAATACGGTTGCCGTGCGCTTCAAAAAGTAGTGAATGCCTTACTATTGGTGCGATTTCAGCCCTTTCAAAATTAAGCGTTCCGGTGTGATTAAAATGCAGTGTGGATGGGCCTTTAGTGCTCCACTACAAGATGTTCCAAAAATATGGGAAAAATTTTAATTATATTTTTAATAGAACTGTTGGACCTGTTTTATTTGTCTCAAATCTTACTGCCAACATTTATTTAAACATGCTACATTCTAACATATCATCTCTCAATTGATGATGGAGAGTTTCCATCCCATTTTCAACAGCACCTCATTATGATATCAGCCTACGGCAATGGTGGAATCAACAGTTTCCACATTCATGGATTGGTTGTCGTAGCCCTGTGGAATGGCCACTCGACTTTTCACCACTCTAATTTTACTTGTGGGGCCACTTAAAAGCCGTGGTATACAGGGAAAGGATTAGAAACCTTATTCATTTAACCACTTTACATCCGCGCTATGGCTGAATGACGGCCACAGAGCGGATCTCAATTCCCGGGAGGCCGTCCATAATGTCGCAGTCACAAAAAAAATCGCAGATCTCCGCCATTAATAATAAAAAAAAATTATTAATAAAAATGCTATAAAACTATCCCCTATCTTGTAAACGCTATAACTTCTGCGCAAACCGATCAATAATCGCTTATTGCGATTTTTTTTTTTTTACCAAAAATATGTAGAAGAATACGTATCGGCCTAAACTGAGGAAAAAAAATTTTTTTTTATATATTTTTGGGGGATATTTATTATAGCAAAAAATAATGCATTTTTTTCAAAATTGTCGCTCTATTTTTGTTTATAGCGCAAAAAATAAAAACCGCAGGGGCGATCAAATACCACCAAAAGAAAGCTCTATTTGTGGGAAAAAAAAGGACGTCAATTTTGTTTGGAAGCCACGTCGCACGACCGCGCAATTGTCAGTTAAAGCGACGCAGTGCCGAATCGCAAAAAGGGGCCTGGTCCTTTGGCTGCAAATTGGTCCGGTCTGAAAGTGGTTAAGCTTATATATCTTATCAATTTTGAGATTTACATGTCGCCTTGATTTTCTGAGATATGGGTGTATAGCCAAAAATGCTCTCCCATATCTGAAGATAGGTTTACATTGGGTAACAGAAGTTCCGATAAATTCAAGGCTTGGTTCACACTAGCCACGGCTCACAGCGGGGGGTCCGGATCGTCCCTGTACTCAGTTTCAGGTGCAAATCTGGTCCAAATTTTTGGCTGAATTCGCACCTGAAGCAAAGGCTGAAGACACACACGGGTTTATTTACCAAAGGCAAATCCACTTTGCACTACAACTGCACTTAGAAGTGCAGTTGCTGTAGATCTGAGGCCCCTTTCACACTGGGACGGTGAGCCGCGGTGACGGTAAAGCAGCGCTATATTTAGAGCTGCTTTACCGCCGTTTTAACCGCACCGCGTGCGGCTGAAAAAGGGTTAAAGGCCACCGCAGAGCCCCGCCGTATCGGCGGTATTGCCGCGGTTTCACCGCGGTGTCCCATTCTAATCAATGGGAAGGAGCGGTGAACACACAGCTCCTATACCGCTCCAAAGATGCTGCTAGCAGGACTTTTTTTGCCGACCTGCTAGCGCACCGCTCCAGTGTGAAAGCCCGCCGGCTTTCACACTGGAGAGAATGGGGCAGGATTTTTTCAGGCGGTGTACAGGCGCTATTTTTAGCGCTGTACCGCCTGAAAACGCCCCAGTGTGAAAGGGGCCTGAGGGGGACATGCAAGGGAAATTAAATAGCATTTTTGCTTTGTACATGATTGGATGATAAAATCAGCAGAGCTTCTCCCCTCATTTCAGATTTTCCTCTCAGATCTACAGCGACTGCACTTCCAAGTGCACTTGTAGTGCAAAGTGTATTTTCCAGTGCGCTCCGCAGCCACCCCGGAGATGTGTGAACCGGCTACATTGAGAGCCAGTCAGTCTCCTGTCATGCAAATTGGATGCTGGGAAACATGCATCCAATTTGAACCCAGCCTAAAAGTTTACTTAAACCTTTTGGAAATTATACTCAACTTTCTGTTTGAAACTAACTTGAGTTTTAACTTTTTTGGCCATTTAAAAAGTTAGTGAAAATGGTGTGTAACCGTCTTCAGTTTTCAGCAGTCACAAAAATGAAAAGGTTGGTTGCGTTTCGGATGCTGCCCTTTACCTTTTTAAATAAAGGTTACAAGGGGAAGGATAGGAAAGGGCGGACCCTACATATTTTTGTTGCAATATTAAGAATTTTTTACTTATTTTTTTATTTTTTAAAGGCTTTTACTATGTCGGCTTAAACAGGTTTGGTTGAAGCAAATCCTGAGACATTGGTTTTCTTATAAGCTAGTGTGACTCCAGATCTGAGGAACTATGGGGAGAAATCATTCCCTTTCCCATTCCCTATAAATTTCACCCAGAATTTTCTTCCCAATTTTTAAAAATTTAAACCCTCAAGTCGAGCTTGTTCGCTCTGTGTCCAAAAATGTAAGCCAGATTGTTGGGGGTTTTTTTTGTGCGAATTAAGAAAATAAAAATACCACCTTAAAAGTTTCCTATACATTGGGCATAAGTGTTTTTGTATAAAGAAATTACTAATTTACATATTAAAATCATGACCCGTATTTTTTTTTTTTTTGTGATTTAGTGGGTTTTACCAAAGTAGACCTTACCACCTACCGCAATTTCCTAAATAAATTCTGAAATGTACCAATTCTTTAGTCAGAATGTTCACGTTTTGTAGGTACTTGAAGCGGTAGTAAACCCTTTGATTTAAATAGTTTAAAAAAAAATGGCATGCCGGAAATGCTACCTGTCACATTGACTATGCTTTCAACCAAACTGTCAAACCATCCAATGGCTGGTGTCATAACTGATCACATGTGCAGCATTATGGCAGTTGAAGATTGAACAGAGGCCAAGATGGCAGCTTTCTTGGCTAAAAACATGTTCCTACCATGCACTCTTAAGGGGCAAAATGTTAGACAGGGATGTTTTTCTTGATAATCACTAATATTGCCGCCCCACTAGATAAGACCATGTTCCCCCCACCCTTCCTGCCTCTTTCATAGATGCAAAAATGTACATTTGCATGATGTAAATGTGGATCTTTGTACAGCAATCTTTCATCAGATTGTTTAACGAATGGTGACCAGTGATTTAGGTTTTCAGGCCTTATAAGCACCCCATAAATAGGTATAAAATGTTAAGTGACCTAAAGCTTTGTTTTTGTTTTCCTGTTTTTCATGGAATACACTGGGAATAACTTTTTTAAAGTCTAGTTGATTTTTGTATTATGTTTAGGTTGGTAGAATTTTTAACATATGTTACATGAATATTTGAAACATTGGGCAGGTTTTCTTTCAGTATGCATTTTCTTTTTTAATTCCTCTTTTTAAAAACATTTTAATCTTAACCCCTAAAAATGTAATAATTCATATTCTATCTTTTCCCAGCTGTTCTGGGGTGTTTTTCAGTGCCCGGAACCACGTTTTTCTTTTTAATATCTTAAACTTTTTTTTTAATTTTGTGTTTTAAGAAAAGAAAAATGAAACCCAAAAGTTGTGAAAGGAACCTGTGAGGATGCAAATATAAGTTACTATTGCTGACTGACTTTTAACCACCTGATTACTTTGCACTTAAACCCCCCTCGTGACCAGACCAATTTTCAGCTTTTGGCGCTGACGCACTTGGAATGACAATTGCGCGGTCATACGACACTGTACCCAAATGAAATTGTTATCATTTTTTCCCCACAAATAGAGCTTTCTTTTGGTGGTATTTGATCACCTCTGCGTTTTTTATTTTTTGCGCAATAAACAAAAGAAGAGCGACAAATTAAAAAAAAAAAAAAACAATATTTTTTACTTTTTGCTATAATAAATATCCCCAAAAAATATATAAAACTTTTTTTCCTCAGTTTAGGCCGAAACGTATTCTACATATTTTTGGTAAAAAAAAAAAAAATCGCAATTAGCGATTATTGATTAGTTTGCGCAAAAGTTATAGCATTTACAAAATAGGGGATAGTTTTATAGCATTTTTATTAATATTTTTTTTTTTACTAGTAATGGCGGCGATCAGCGATTTTTTTTTTTTTTTTTTTTTTTTATTTTTTTTTTTTTTTATTGTGACTGCGACATTATTGCGGACATGGCGGACACATCGGACATTTTTGACACATTTTTGGCACCGTTGTCATTTATACAGCAATCAATGCTATTTAAATGCATTGATTGCTGTATAAATGACACTGGCAGTGAAGGGGTTAACCTCTAGGGGGGGGGGGGGGAGGGGTTAATTATGTTCCCTGTTAGTGTTTCTTACTGTGGGGGGGAGGGGACTCACAAGGGGAGGAGACCGATCGGTGTGTCTCTGTACAGAGAACACACCATCGGCTCCTCTCCTCTGACAGGACCGTTGATCTGTGTGTTTACACACACAGATCCACGGTCCCGCTTTGTTACCGGGCAATCGTGGGTGCCCAGCGGACATCGCGGCCGCTGGGCACGCGCATCGGGTGCCCAGTGACACGGCGAGAGCGCGCGCGCTCCCTGGAGTGCACAGAAGGGGAGGACGTCATATGACGTGCTCCCGGCACAACAGATCCGCGCTGTAGCCGTCATTTGGCTATAGCGCGGATCTCAGCTAGTTAAAGGCCCCTGTACCTGTTGCCTTGTTCCTTAAGTAGGAAGTCTCTTATCTGGAACAAGCATTCATAGCAGGAACTCGATTGTCAGACCTTACTTGGCCACAAGCTTGTTTCAAGTCAGATGTGTCACTGAAAAACTGAGCAGGATGCCAGCCTATATGTGTCAAGGCCATTTAAAATAAGTCCACAGAGGCAGGGCACCCATCTTTGAAGCTGTGTGAAATCATTGCGTTATTTAAATAAAAAGTTGACTGAGGTTGGTGGCCAGTCTTGGATCACATGAACCAGGCATTGACCCCAAAGTTTTTGCCAAAGAGTCTTGGGAAACTGAAGTTTAACCAATTGACTGTCTGAATTGGGATTATACCCTCTGGAAGGGACAACATGGTCAGTGCCCTTTGTTTTGTTTACATGATTCAATGCCAGCCTGACCCTGGAACCATCGGTTTCTTTAAGATAACAATTTCTGCTGTATCACACTAAAGTTTTCAATATCCATATAAACATCCTTAGGCAGTCAATAGGTAAACGTGGCACATTGATCTTGAGACCACAAATTTTCTGGTTTCTTCATGAATAACCAATGTTCTGCGGCTGAGCTAATCAATAGGCTTCATTGTTGGTCATGTCATTGGTTTCCAGTGAAGGAATTGTTTTTTTTTTTTGCAATGCTACTGGCTTCCCATAGTGTGGTTGGATATCTTGTCAACAGCGCTGACGACTTTCAGCAACGGTATTGGCTTCCTGTAAAGTGGTAGCCTGCCTTGTTTGCAATGTTTCTGGCTTCCCATTAAGTGGCAGGCTGCCTTGTCGGCAATCTTACCGACTTACTGTAAAGTGGTAGACCACCTTGTTGGCAATACTGCCGACTTCCAATAAAGTAATATACTACCTTGTCGGCAATGCTGCTGGCTTCCAGTAAAGTGGTAGGCTGCCTTGATTGCAGTGCCACTGGCTTCCACTAGTGTGGTAGGCTATCCTGTTGGCAATGACACTGGCTTCCATTAATGTGCCGAGCTGCCTTATCAGCAATGGCGCTAGCTTCCAGTAAAGTGGTAGGGTAGGTTTTCAGCAATTACACTGCCATTCAAAATGGCTTCCTTTTATAATGCAGAGACACCAGGTGTGCTACCTTGCACCAGTTATGGCTATATAATTACCTGTGTGACTGTTGCATAATAAGATAGGACAGTCCTTAGGGTAATTGTAGGAAATGGGGCATTCTACAGAAATAATTCAGTGCAGGCTGTCCTTGACCCGGGTCCTTCTAATCGTACTAACACTACATTGAGGTGGGGATCCGCCTGCCCCGCTGCTGCATGAAAGCTGCTTTACAGACCTCTGGCCTATTGTAGCATTTAACCTGCGAACTGCCAAAGGGCTCTAGATAAATGGCAAGTTTTTAAACTTTTTTTTTTTCTGGGTATAGAATGATGTACAATCACAACACTAAGTCTGCCTTTCCTATCGGGACGGACTGTTTATAATGCTATGAGATGAACCTTACCGAGCAGTATTCACTGTCATTTCCTCTACTGACGAGGGATGAAACTATGCGCTATAAAGTGTTAATGTCTTTTCAGTTGTGCTACCTTTGCAACAAACTCTGTAAAACTTAAAGCTGTAACTAGTGTAAGTTAGTATAAATAAATCGTGTTTATCATTTGTCCGTGTGGTTTATTGATTAACAGGAATTTGTTTGAATGCTATCAGTGCAAATGAAACCCTTGCTAAAGTTTTCTTCTTAGTTTTGGATTGAGCTAATTACTGGTTGTGTCCCCCTTGAGGAGAGGACCAGGCCAAGGGGTGGGGGGCCACCAGGCCAAGGAGGTGGAGGGGAATCTTTACAGTGGGTATCCAGCAGGAACAACCTTACAAGGGGCTCTTAACTCTTACCTGTTCTTTCTAAAATTTGCAAAAAAAATACAACAGAGTTCCACTTTAAGTGCTTAAAGGCAAAGCCCCCTATATGTGGTACTCTGCACAGCGTAGTGAGATGAATATGGTGAAAAGATTTCCTTACAGGTAGGCATTTTGGCAACTCAACAGAATGTTTTGTGGCTTACCGTGATCCCCAGCTAAAACTTAAATTTTTTTTTGTTTTCCATTATTAGGGTTAGAGCCACTAGGTTTTTTTTTTTTTTTATTGTATGGCTGTCTGTCCACATCATGGTGATCTTTCTTCAGTACCTGTCTGAGACGTGATAGGAAGTGAAGGGGTTTCTCTCCAATTAGCACACAGCCGTAAAAACTACACACCTGAAAGTTTCACTTGATATTTTCTAGCAGTGATCAGCACCTACGTACCTTGGCACTGTTGCCACAAAAAAGTAAAAATCAAAACACTTCTCTACAAAAGAGGACGATAATAAGTCATCTCCCCAGGAGGTGGTGACTCTTATCAAAAAGATATAGCATCCTAAAAATCTTCAACATCTGTCATTCCGGTTGCTAAACCTTAATGCCGTTTCTGTGTACGGAATCAGAGTGCAGAGGGGACTAGGCATCTGACAAATACAGAAGTGTTGCATGCTGAAGACTTCAGCCGTTGTAGCCCTTGGAAAGAGTGGCAAAGTCCTGTTTTTGCAGGGTTGCCATCAGACTACAAGTGGTTATGGTAAACAAAGTTTCACAGCTAAGTAAGGTGTCCATTTTTGTGAATTCCACAATAATTTTTTTTTTTTAAGTATGGTAAATGATCGAATGAAATACAGATTTTAACTACTATCCCAGCTTATGTAGAGTTCCTCTGGAGCTGTTGGGTGCAGGATGTGCAGTCACTCAGCTGCTAACGAAGTAAATGGATAGAAGACAATCTGTAACTCCATACATGCTCTTCAAGAAGTCCAAATTTATTGCAACGCCATAAAAGATAAATATGTACAGCAGAAGTTAATGCGTTGCAGCCATAATGGCCTCATTGACAACAGTTGTGTACAAAAACAGCACAACATATATAGTGTAAAAAAAAAAAAAAAAACACCCCCCTCCATTGTTCGCAGAGATTTCAAATTAACAGAATGATTGTCAATTTGAAACAATTAAACCAGAGAAAGAGGAGGGTTAAAGTTTGTTCTAGAGAAGCAAGCAACGAAACGTAAAAAAAAAAAATAACGGATCAGTATGACAGAATAGAAAAAAGTTACCATGGGGCAGGGGATATCAAAAATTGAGACAACAGAATATGAGAATTGGTGGAAAAAATTAAAATTATAACATTTCCGACAATGTAAATCCAGGTCCCATCTGAGGTTTAATCCCTGGGGGTACTCTGGTTTTAAGCCTAAATCCACCAAGCTTCCTTTTTCAAAAGTTGCCCATCCTTGTCCCCACCCCTGGGCATTTCGATTCAATCTTTCAATGCCAGTAAACCTAAAGGGAGACAAATACCCATTCTACTATTCTAGTACCTGGGGCATGTGTAGTGCACCCCATGTATTGCAAATTACAAGCAACACAGTATATCACGTACTCTACATATACTGTTTAATTTCAAAACGTTCACCTTAATTGGATGAACTAAAAAGTGGAAGAATTCATGTGACAAGATCTACATGTTTTTTAAAATTGCATGGAAAACTTCCAGGATAAGACAGCCAGGTAGGTTGGCATTTCTGTGATGTAAATAAATTAGGGGACAAAAGGGAGTCCAAAGTGGGTGCCCACCGACTGGGGAAAAACGTCAACCTGCCCTTAATACCTTATGGAGACTTTTAGCTGAATAAAGGATGGGTAATTTCTTTTTAATTATACTAACCACCTGCTGGTACTCCTTTAGAAAAAGTAGTGACAAAGGTGGCTGGACAGCCAGTATCGGATCCTTTATAGTAGGAAAAAGTAAGGTCATGTGGAAATATAGTCAAGACCCACCTATCTAGTAAGATAACATTGTCATGGAGTACCAACCCTGAATATGTAAATAGGGAGGGAAGTGGAGGGTATGTATAGGGCGTAATAGACACATATATAAAATTGCACCAAAATGTAAAACATTATTTATAATTTATTGAAAGAAGGACAAATGCATATATTTACATATATAGGGAAGAGGAAAAGTAACATCCCTGTAATAGATAATATAATCTAATTTAAAAAGGGGAGGGGAGAAAAAAAGGGGGAAAAGAGAAGGAAGACAAACTTTTTTTTTCTTTCTTCTCTAACCCCCCTCCCCCCCCCCCCCCCCCCCTTTTTTTTTTTTTTTTTCTTTCTTCTCTAACCCCCTCCCCCCTTTTTTTTTTTTTTTTTTCTTCTTGGAGTGCTGCAGATATATGGCTTTTTTATTATGTAACAGATTTGTTTATGTATTTTTGTTTGCAAATAGATTCTGATTAAAATAAAAAGCAACCTAGCTTTAAGAAGCAGATATGCAAATTAACAGCGAAACATGTCGGCTACCGATTAATTTGTTGTACATACATGGATGTTACTTTTCCTCCCCCCTATATATGTAAATTAGACGTGCAATTCGTTTTGTTTTTTTTTTGTTAAAATTCGTTCATTCGTTATCGTACGAATGAACGAACGATTCGCTAAAAATTTTAACGAATGTTCGAATCGAGCGAATCCGAAAAACAACGAAAATCCGAATTAACCAAATTAGAAACAACGAAACTACGAAAGAAGAAAATCCGAAAAACGAAAACAGGAACAACGAAAATCAAAATGAACGAAAAAAATCATACATTCGTAACTTTTATTTTTTGTTAAATTGGTAATTTTCCGTGTCCCTTCCAATGGCGCTGCTTAACGTGCCTCGAATGGATTGAACGAAAAAATTCGTACATTCGTAACTTTTTTTTCAATTCGTAATTTTCCGTGTCCCTTTAAAATGTAATAGCATACACATTACATAAAATTATGAATTATGCTCCGATTACGAATCTACGAAAACAATGTTACGAAAGTACGAATAAATCAATCTTACGAAAGTACGAATGTAACTAAATCTACGAAAATACGAATGCGTACGCATTTCGACTAAACGAAAATTAACGGAAAAACGAATCAACGAAAAAATAACTCTTACGAAAATACGAATCGTTACGAATGCGAACACCGACGACTTACGAACTTACGAATCGTTACGAATCAACCGAAACTAACGAAACGAAAATAAACAAATTTTTCTATTGTGCACATGTCTAATGTAAATGCTCAGGAAATTGGAACAAATGCTGATTTGTAAATTACACGGTTGGTCATTTAGATGTTAAACAAAATCCTTCAAAGAGGTCCCACCCCACACATCGCAATTTGAACCCTCCTTTTTCTTAGGTTTGGTTTCAATTTGACAATCATTAGGTTAATTGGAAATCTCTCCGATCAATGGAGGAGGTGGTTTTTACACTATATATGTTCTGTTTTTGTACATAACTGTTGTGAACAAGGCCATTATGGCTGAATTCACTTTAACTTTTGCTGTACATTATTTTATCTTTTATGGATTTACTATAAATTTGGACTTATTAAAGAGCATGTATGGCGTTGCGGATTGTCTTCTATCCATTTACTCCGTTCTCCCTTAAGCCTTCCATATGTGGCTAGCCACACAAAGTATTACACATTTTACATGATGCATTATGTAAAAATGTATAAAGATCATAGATGTCCATACAGTACAAGAGAAGTCCGTGTAACTGCCACTTAGAGCGTATCTAACCCCAAAACAAAAAGACCCCCTAAAGACTTTAGATGTAGCGGCTGCATTAGTCTTTACATTTCAGGCTGAGAACATTTTTAGCAAGTGCAGTATAGAATACCGGACTATCCTGGTGGAAATGCAGTGTCCTTGACACTTGTGAGCTGTAGGAATTTTCGCACATGAGCATACAATTACCCGTATTCAGATCTATAATTTTTATATGCAGCACTATTGTATGCTATGGGGCAATTACACAGGTTCGTTTTGGTCCTCAGCATATAGCTGTGTAAACCAAAAAGATAAAAACCTGTATCCAAGGTGTAAAGACCTACTTGATGCCTGTACGTTTTTGTGATGTGTTTACATGGACCCTATTGGGCGGTGCTGCTGCTCAGCGACAACAAAAAATATCAACAATATGTAATCATCAGTGTGGAGCTGCACGATTAATCCTTAAAGAATCGAGATCGCGATTCTACCCCCCTCCCGATCTTAAAGAATTTTTTAAGAGGATTTTTTTTTAACTCGATTCGGTGCAGAGAGTTCTCTGCTCAAGCCAACCTTTGTCAAAAAAAACAAAAGAAAAACGGGCAGCCGGCCAAGTTTCTCACATCGCTAAAGAGAAACCTTGTAACAAATAGTTCCTTTAGATCAAAGGAATGAACTTCTGTCTGTAAATGAGGTCAGTTAAAGCGGAGTTCCAACTACAAAAAAAAAAAAATGATATAGATAGATATAGATATATATATATTTTTTTTTTTTTTAAACCTTTCAGAAGCATTTCATAAGGCATTGTAAAACTCATGTCTTCTGTTAAATTTCTCCCCCGGTGTCCAGTTTCATCTGTTTCAAAGAACTTTGATCATGGTGTTCTGGCAGTTTTCATTTTTGCTTGTGAGCATGTGTAGCCCACAAGCATCCTGTTCCGGGATACGGTGCCCGCTCTCTCCCCGATCTTGCGCATGTGCATTGAGTCATTTTTGCAGCGCCGTTGTTCTGATGAGAAATGCCTCCTGTCGAATAATGCCCGCCCTGTACTGCGCATGCGCAGCGCTTGCGTAGTATAGAGCCGCCGAACAGTGGAATCCAATGTTCGGCGGCTCCGTACTGTGCAATCGTAGTACCGTATTATTCGACTGGAGGCATTTCTCGACAGGACACCGTCAACTAATCGGGTTGCCATCACAACGAGCGCTGTCATCGGAAGTGCCCACCCCATTGTGATGGCAACGAAGCCCTCAGCGTTTCCCACTGACTCCTGGGAAATGATGACACACATCTCCCAGGAACAGTAGCAAGTGGAGGCGCCGAGGAAGATTTAAAGGGACCACATAGCAACAGGCATTAAGAGGTGAGTAAAAAAAATTCCAAATGTTTTTTTTTTATAATATTTCGTGCACAGTAATTTTTTCTTTCTTTTTTTTTTATTTTTTATTTTTTGGGGTGGAACTCCACTTTAAAGATTACTTAGAACCCCCAAACATACATATATCATTTTTTTTTTAATAGAGAATAAACTGGTGGTCATTGCAATATTTTATGTCCCCTTGTATTTGCACAAAGTTACCTTGTATAACCGTAAAGTTAGCCCAATTTTTTTATTTTTTTTTGTATAATGTGAAAGATGTTGCGCCACAAGAATCGTGATCTTTATTCTAAGCAAAAAAATGTGATTCTCATTTTAGCCAGAATTGTGCAGCTCTATAACAGTGCATTCACTTCTGATGACACACTCTTGATGTTAACATGTCGGCCCTGAATCCGTTATTCATGCTGCAGCTCTTGCCCAACGACCAGCCTTCAGTCATTCCTATATTTGTTAGGCCGACATATAAAGATCAATAGTGTCTCATCCATGGTATAGGTGCTGCTGACTTTATTGTTGGTATTTAGTCCTGAGCACCAGCGGTGTCTAGCAGCGTACATTTATGCTGTATGTGTGTCAATGCTAGCACAAACATTACATTCGTACATAGCAGGGACGCGTTTTTACACCTCGGGATCCTACTGTCAGCAGATCCTACAGTTATGTTCGGTGTTCATGAGGCCTAACAGGTGGGCAAACTATCTTATCGATCTTGTGAATGGAAAACTAGAATTACGGATTTTAAATGCCGCTCTCAATGCTTTATTCTGTCAGTGTTGCATGTACATAGTCCTGGCTAGAGAGAATAACCATCCTGGATAGACACACATGCTGGGCAAAGGACAGAGGATGTAAACTCTTTCCAACCTGACCAGGGTGGTGGGCTTGGGGGGTTATCTCAATAACGTTTTTTGTTTTTGGCAGCTGTGGCTGGTGTTACTGATGCCCGATTACCTTTTTCAACCTTTTTTTTTAAATTGGAGAAACCCTTGACTTTCAGGTCTCAAGGAACCCCTGACAATTATTAGATCTACAGCTATAGTACCTTTAGTACGAACAGTAAGTTGATATAAAGGAATAAATGGAAGAATGAATGTGGCATATTTTGCATATTTGATGCCCACTCTGTTATTTTCATCATAGTAAGGAAATTACGTAAACCATGATATAGGTCGGAAAATAAATACATTCCAAATTGTAGTGTTTACTTACATTGGTGGTCAGTAAAGTACCTCTTTACACTGGTGGTCAGTGGGGCAGGGTCCATTTAGATTGGTCATTGGTAGAAGGTACCTCCTACAATGGTGATCAGTGGGAGAATTGCTCCATAACACTGAGGGGTCAGTATCAGAAGGGCCCTATTACGCTACTCGTTGGTGGGAAGAGTGCTTACCTTGGTGGTGAGTAGAGGAGGGCTCTCTTAGTCTGGTGGTGAGTAGAGGAGGGCTCCTCCCTTAGTTTGGTGGTGAGTAGAGGAGGGCTCCTCCCTTAGTTTGGTGGTGAGTAGAGGAGGGCTCCTCCCTTAGTTTGGTGAGTAGAGGAGGGCTCCTCCCTTAGTTTGGTGGTGAGTAGAGGAGGGCTCCTCCCTTAGTTTGGTGGTGAGTAGAGGAGGGCTCCTCCCTTAGTCTGGTGGTGAGTAGAGGAGGGCTCCCTTAGTCTGGTGGTCACTAGAGGGCGGCTCCCTTAGTCTGGTGGTCACTAGAGGGCGGCTCCCTTAGTCTGGTGGTCACTAGAGGGCGGCTCCCTTAGTCTGGTGGTCACTAGAGGGCGGCTCCCTTAGTCTGGTGGTCACTAGAGGGCGGCTCCCTTAGTCTGGTGGTCACTAGAGGGCGGCTCCCTTAGTCTGGTGGTCACTGCATTCTGGTCAGTGGGAAGAGTTTTTACATTGGTGGTCAGTAGGGAAGGGCTCTTTTAGATTGGTGATCATTGGGAGAATGACCCATTTACACTGGTGGCCAATGTAAGAAGGGCCCTATTACTACTGGTGATCAGTTGAAAAAAAGTGCTGCTTTCATTGGTGGTCAGTGAGAAGAATGTCTACATAACAGCCAAAAAAAAAAAAGTTATTGGTGTCGGATTAGTTATCTGGGAGGAAAATATTGCTCAATCAACCCCTAGCAACATCCGTGAGACCCCGGTTAAAGGCTGATGTAGGTGCTGTCACACTACTTGTGGTGTTGTATAATACATGGGTATGTCTATTTTTTCTTAATTCTTAGCTTTTTTTCATTCAGTTTGACAGCCTTTATATTATAATACAAATAAGCTGTTTACTGCAATTGTATTCAAATCCTGTTCTGCCAAAAATTGGAAAATGAACACCATCTACCTTGATATCTAGGCATGAGTGAGGAACAGTGGAGAAAATATTTTGAAATGTTTGAAATGATTTTCATTTTTGTATTTTTTTTTGTTTTGTTTTTTGTTTTTATATATTGATTTGCTGTTAATTGTATTGATTGTTTGTTTTTATTTTTTATTTTTTTACATGCTTTGTAAAATGTTCAAAGTTGTTATAATTAAGTTTACAGTGTCCGATCCTCCTGGGTGGTCCAAGGAGGCTGCCAATGCATGCCAGCACTGTGACATTGTATAGATCCTGTCTGCTGACTCTGTACATGTGTTTAAGAGAGAGTTTTTAAGCTTTGCTGTTTGGGAGTGTGGAAGATACCAGAGTGCAGTTAACCCCCAAAGAAGATTTGGCGTAGAGCCCCCCTTTCCAAGTATTTCCTCTGGGTAGGTGATAAAAAAAAAGATCACTCTGCATGTATATACATTTCAGATACATATTTTTTTGCATGAATGTACATGTAGGAGTGGTACAATTTTGACTTGAGACAAGATCCTATTTTTTCGCTTATAGTGGCAACATGCAGAGGAATTCATGTATACAATGTTTTTCTCAAATTTTTAATATCTACTCTAGAGAAATGAAGGCAAAACTGCATGTAAAGTGTAACGCCTAAAACTCTAATTTTTAAGAACTGGTTACACTTTTTTTCGTAAATTGGACACACAGATTAATGTGTGGTAAGGAGATGATCCGCTTGTCAATATTGTACTTAACCCTCGTATCTTCTGCACTGATATAATGTCATACTTTTCAATGTTTTTTTTGTTACTATACACCAGAATTCTGAGATCAATGGGTCACAGTCCTGCAACGTGTAATAGGTATGTTTTGACTCATCGGTGTCTCCAAAATCATTGAATTTTTTATTTTCAGCACCTTCCTGACACTGGGCTATCTTTTATTCTAGCTCCTGGCCTTGATAAGATGTAGCAGTACAAAGGGCACAGGGGGCGACATGGCAGTCCATTGACACAGGGGGGGTGACCAGTTGAGTTGGCTGGAGGTGGTGGAATGATCTAGTGTTGCAGCATTTCATGGTGCCCGACCATTTCCTTCCGGGGTTAAAAAAAGACCAAAAGTGACTACCGTATATACTCGAGTATAAGCCGAGTTTTTCAGCACATTTTTTTGTGCTGAAAGTGCCCCCCTCGGCTTATACTTGAGTCAGGCACTTTTCTGCAGCTGAAAATGACCTTTTCCGACCCGACTTTGGGGCCCCGTATCTTGGAGCCACTTGGTGCTAGGAACCCCAGTGTAACCAGCACTACAACATATCCAAAATTGGGGTTTCTAGCATCAAGTGGCCCTGAGATACGGGGCCCCAAAGTCGTTTCGGAAAATGTAATTCTCTACTGCAGAAAAGTGCTTGACATTTTCCGACCCGACTTTGGGGCCCGTATCTCGGAGCCACTTGGTGCTAGGAACCCCAGTGTAACCAGCACTACAACATATACAAAATTTGGGTTTCTAGCATCAAGTTGCCCTGAGATACGGGGCCCCAAAGTCGGTTCGGAAAATGTAATTCTCTGCTGCAGAAAAGTGCTTGACATTTTCCGACCCGGCTTTGGGGCCCCGTATATCGGGGCCACTTGGTTCCACTGGGCCTACACACCATTTGGGGTTCCTAGCACCAAGTGGCCCCGAGATACGGGGCCCCAAAGTTGGGTCTGAAAATGTCAAGCACTTTTCTGCAGCAGAGAATGACATTTTCCGAACCGACTTTGTGGCCCTGTATCTCGGGGCCACTTGGTGCTAGGAACCCCACATATGGTGTGTAGGCCCAGTGGAACCAACACTACAACATATCCAAATTTGGAGTTCCTAGCACCAAGTGGCCCTGAGATACAGGGCCCCAAATTCGGTCAACTGTGTCCATCTGCAGCAATGTCATTTCGGGACCCTTTGGGTCCAGAGACCCCATGCAGCTGGGAGGCATCTAGGAACCCTTAACTATCAAGTTTGAAGTTCAGGGGACCAATGGCTGCAAATGGGCACAGTGACTCTTGGGTTCGGTCAAAATAGTAAAAATGTCAAATTGTGGTGTGAATGGGAGAGTGCCCAATTTACACTAGGAGCCCCACTGCAAGGGTTCTTTATTTAAATTTTTTTTTTTTTTATAAATTCTAAAAAAAAAACTGTGCGGTTTTCAGCAAGAAAATTCCAGCTGCAGCCATATTTTTTGGAGACCAATTTTCAGCTTTCAGCACTGTCGCACTTTGAATGACAATTGCGCGGTCATACAACACTGTACCAAAACAGAATTGTTATCATGTTGTTCCCACAAATAGAGCTTTATTTTGGTGGTATTTGATCACCTCTGCGATTTTTATTTTTATTTTTTGCGCAACAAATAAAAAAAGGCTGAAAATTTTGAAGAAAAAATATTTTTTCTTTGTTTCTGTTAAAATTATTTGTAAATAAGTAAGCTTTCTTCAATGATGGGCACTGATATGGCTGCACTGACGGGCACTAATAAGGCAGCACTGATGGGCACCGATGAGGTGGCACTGACGTTCACTGATGATGGGCACTGATAGGCACTCATAGGCGGCACTAATGGGCACTCATAGGCGGCACTGGTCACTTCTGGGTGGCACTGATGGGTACTTATTGGTGGCATGGATGGGCACTGATGGGCTCTGTTAGGTGGGCTCGGATGGGCACTCATAGGTGGCACTGCTGACACTGATAGGGGGCATTGCTGGGCATCACTGTTTATTATTGGTACATAAAGGTGCCAGTCAGTGCCCATTGGGCACTGACTGGCACAGATTGGGCATCATTTGCACATGTGGATGGCCAGAGGGTACAAACCTGGCCATTCACATGTTGCCCACCTCCCTGGTGGTCCTAGTGGAGTCCCTGGTGGTCCAGTGTGGGCATCTGAGGGGGGGCTGCGCTGATCAACAATCAGTGCAGACCCCCCCCTTTCAGGCGAGCCGCCGACCAGCTCTCCTCTACTTGCGTCTGTCAGACGCGAGTGAGGAAAAGCCGATCGCCGGCTTTTCCGGTTGACATCGTGATCAGCTGTGATTGGACACGGCTGATCGTGTGGTAAAGAGCCTCCGCCGGAGGCTCTTTACCGAGATCAGTGTAGCGGTGTGTCGGACTGACACACCGCTCCACCGATGGGCACGCGGCGGCACGTTATCCTGAAGGACGTCATATGACGCCCAGTCAGGATAACAGAACCACTTCCCGGATGTCAATATGCTATTGACTGGGCGGGAAGTGGTTAATATAGCAGAACGTAAAAAAAAATCTTTTTTTTTTTTTTTAATTGGCGCTTATTTTTTTTTGTTAGCGCAAAAGATGAAAACCGCAGAGGTGATCAAATACCATCAAAAGAAAGCTCAATTTGTGGGGAAAAAATTACATCCAGTTTGTTTGGGTACAGCGTTGCATGACTGCGCAATTGTCAGGTAAAGCAACGAAGTGCCGTATCACAAAAAATGGCCTGGTCATTGAGGGGGAAATCCTATTGGGTGATATGAATTGATCGCCTGGTTTGAAGTTTTTAAAGGGACACATTTTCCTTCTGACTTTGCTTAGTTTTTCAGTTAAAAAAAAAAAAAAAGGCATATTTGTGTGAAAGCAGCCTCAGAAGCGGGTGGGACTGGGAGACACAGAGGGTTCTCACCCTTCACCTCTCTGCTGAAAGGCCCAAGTTGGCAAGCAAGGGGAAATCTCACTAGCACAGATAGTGATGATCACCTAACGGAGGTTCTAGCCCTCCTCAACTATAAAACTAGTAAAAAAAAAATAAACAAATAATAAAAGCGTTCAGTTTGGAGTTGTTTTAACGTGGAACTAAACCCTCCTATCCAAGGAAGCCGCCATTGTAGCTTTTGGTCTGCGGTTGTTATGTTGCTGCACATATAATCAGCTATGACATCATCCCTTTGATTGCATGAAAGCTTGGTTGAGAGCACAAGCATCTGTGACAGTTCTCATGCACAGCATGCCTTGATTGAAACTATCACTAAATCGGTGGCTTTAGTTCCACTTTAATGGTGTCCTGTTTTGTCCAGCGTTGCTGGCTGGTGCAATTGATTACATTTTGAGAACACACTTACCCTTAAAATTTAATTTGTAATGACTTTCGCACTATTGTGGGACTGTGACCCTGATTTCAGAGCTTGGATCCGTTGGCCATGTTTTTAACATCATGTTGTGTATTGCACTAATAATCCATGTCACAATTTGATATGTACTTTGTGTTTTTAATATGTACTTGAATTCTGTTGGAGTTTTTTATTTTGTGTTATGTTAATATTTGAACTTATTTCCCCCGACCAGCAGAATAGAAGTACAGAGAGTGTCCTGTAAAAACATGAATTCATTTTTAGGATGTATTGATTAGGGTTTGTTACTGTACATTAGGAGAAATGATCAGATTCTTCGTGTTCGGTGATAGGCGAGTCCCAGGCTGCCAGTTAGAAATGGCTTTATATATATTTTTATATTTGTCATGTTTTACCTCTGTGCTATTTTCTGGTGCAGAGGTTGGACTGACTTGCTCCTGAATTCCGCTTACACCTTTGCTGTAAATAACCTACACATAGGCACACATTTGGAGTAGAACTAAAGGCAAAACCTTTTTTTATTTATTTATTTATTTATTTTTTTCTTTCATTTTGGATAGGGTAAGGGAGAGTTATAACCCCCTGTAAGGTTAATTTCCTGACGCCTTCATGGCAGCACACACTGGGTTGTGGCTCCGCCCCCACAACCTGACAGGATTGGATTAACTATAAATTTGAAGGGGAGACCCCCCGCTGCATTCTCTTTTTTTATCCTCACCTGACAGGTTGGACGGACAGGATTCTCCTATTTCCGATGAATCAGCCTCTACCGCAATCGCCCCAGCAGGTTCAAGCCTCTCCTGTTTGGAAGTCCCTGCCTGTACAGTCTCTAAAGGAGCTTCTATGGAGGGAACCCCCATTCTGGTGGTCTCAGGGGGCAACGGAAGTCTGGCAAGTAATAAAGCTTTAAAGAAGCTTTTCTAATTTTGCAGTGGGCTCCATTCATGTATTTCCCTCTGTCATTTTTTTCATACTCCTTACTCAAAAAAAAAAAAAAAAAATGGGGCAAGTACCTGTAACTGCACCGTTTCGTACAGTGGGCTTGCTGGCCCTTGCTGTCCTCCGGACATGGCCGCCGTTTCCCCCGCATTGCGCCTGCGTGTGTGTAGGGCATGGTAACGCCGCTGTATTGCCTAGGGCGCTGTGCCCTCATCCAAGATGGCGCCCGGGTTCTCGGGACGCTTCTGCGCATGCGCGAGCGTCATTCGGGCGCCGCTATGGCGCCAGTTTTAAATAGTTGAGTTCCCTCCTTCAGTGCCTGTGTATGTGAACCAGAGAAGAAACGCAGCTGCCGCTCTGCATACAGTTCCATTAGTGGAAAAAGACTCAGGTAAGTCCCCTGTGGGGAACTTTGGTACTGTTCCTAATAAATAAATAAATAATTAAAATGAAATGAAATAAACTAAATTTAAATATAATTAATTAAAAATATATAAATAAATATAAAAAATAAATAAATAAATAAATAAAAATATATATATATATATAAAAATATTAAAAATATATATAAATTAATAAATACGCTAATTAATATACATATATACAAGGTCCATTATCTTTCTTTCCCAGACTGCCCTGTCACTCCCTTTCTTTCCGATGGAGCCCACTGCCCGCGCAGACCACCATCAGCAGACGAGGTAAGAGGCTGCACCGAAAAGGGTAAGTATTGAAGGGGAGCAAAAAAGAGTGCCAGACCGTTAAAATGCTGCTTTTTTCTTGGCAGCCCTACGGGATCAAGAGCCGCAAGCTCCAGACACGGGAGAAGGTCTAGTGGCCGTACTTCTAGCAGGAGGTCCCGCAGGAGCCGTTCGAGGTCCCCCTCTCGCCACCGAAGGCATAGCTATTCGCGCCACAGCCATTCACGCCACCACGGCTCCCGCCGTAGTCGATCATACCACAGGCGATCGCCTTCACCTCATCGCCAGAGCCGCCATACCCGACCTGCAGCTAACGCTTGCTGGGTTTGCGGCGCACCAGCATTGCCAGATAAACTTGCATGCCAATCATGCTTCAATGAAGCAACAAAGGAGAAGGAGTCAGATGCTAGGATGGCTACAGACCTTATAAGAGAGTCTGTGCGCGAAACCATATTAGAATCGACTACACCAGCAGCGGATGGAGCAGCACCCAGTACATCATCGGGGGACCTCCATCGCACCCAAGCATCAGAGTCTTCCTCAGAAAATGAGGATCAAGAGATGTCTGCTGGGTTTGATTTCTCCCTGGTTGATCCTTTTGCTAAGTCAGTTAAGGAGGCAATCGGCTGGGAAGAGGACGCGGCAGAACCAGTACAGAAAGTGAGAAAGTACTTCCCAAATTTAAAAAGGGACCCTGAAACCTTCCCTTTCATAGGGGAACTTGAGGACCTAATTAAGGATGAATGGGAACGAGCAGATAAGAGGTCTAGCCTCACCAACAGACTGGCCAAGATGTATCCTTTAAAGGAGACGAAGGTGAAACCCCTTATTAATGCCCCCACAGTCGACTCCTCTCTGATGCGACTTGCTCGGCATGTTACCTTACCAATTGAGGACGCTGTCTCCTTCCGGGACGTCCTCGATAGAAAGATGGACTTAGAGCTAAAAAAAGCCTATTCCACGGCTGGAGGCGCCTGTAGGCCAGCTATCACCACGGCAGCTGTAGCAAAAGCCATCTCGGGCTGGGCGTCCAGGATAGAGAAAGATCTTCAAGACGGCGTTGAAATAGAAAAAATAACTTCCTCCCTTCAGGAAATCAAGCTGGCTGGTGACTTTGTGGCGGAAGCTTCAGTTGACATAATAAGGTCATCATCAAGAGCTATGTTGGCCTCAGTCACAGCTAGAAGAGCTCTGTGGCTCAAACCTTGGATGGCTGACGCCGCATCTAAAACAAACTGGTGCAGAATCCCATACGATGGATCCAATCTATTCGGGGCTAAGTTAGATTCTGCCATCTCAAAGGTAACAGGAGGGAAGTCAGGATTGATTCCCTCCGACAGAAGACCCAAGGTCCAGAAGGGGCCATCTTACAGACGTAACCTGCCAGATAAATACCGGGAAGCTAAGTCATATCGCCCGGGCAGGGAATTCAGAAGGGACTGGAAAAACACAAGGCCCTCCTTCCTGAGGATGCAGAAGTCCAAGACTAACCCGGCAGGGGACCAGCAGAAGTCTTTTTGAAAATTCGCCCGTCCACCCGGCAGGCAAGCAGGTGGGCGCCAGGCTCAAGAACTTCACACAAATCTGGACAACTTACATAGAAGACCGATGGACACTGTCCACCATCAAGTTTGGACACAAATGGACATTCATGGACAGAGTACCAGGCAACCACTTCCAGCAAACGAGATTGCCTTATTCACTGTCCAGGAGGAAGCTACTAGTAAAATACATAGGGGAACTGAGACAAAAGGGAGCAATCCTGGAAGTTCCTCCAGATCAAAAAGGGAGAGGATTCTACTCCCCCTTGTTTCTAGTAAAAAAGAAAACAGGGGACTTGCGCCCCGTATTGGACTTAAAAAAACTCAACAGATACATCAAAATAGAAGCATTCAAGATGGAAAGCCTCCAATCTATACTATTAGCAATAAACCTGGGAGACTGGATGCTATCAGTAGATTTATCAGACGCCTACCTTCATATTCCCATTCACCCCGCCTTTCAAAAATTCCTCAGATTTGCCATCAACCAATGTCACTTCCAGTTCCGCTGCCTCCCATTCGGCATCTCGTCAGCCCCCAGGACATTCACCAAAGTCCTGTTACCGCTGGTCGCGCTCCTCAGGGAGAGGGGTCTACGAGTCCATCATTATCTGGACGATATTCTACTACTAGCCGAAAACCGGGAAATGCTGATTCATCATCGGAAGATTTTACTAACAACTCTCCAGAACTTCGGGTGGTTGATCAATTGGAGGAAGAGCAATTTACAACCCACCCAGAATATGGTATTTCTGGGGGCAGATCTGAATACCAAATTAAACAGGGTACAACTCCCCCAGGAAAAAATACTACCATTAATTCAAAAAATGAGGAGACTATTGACAGCAGCGCATCTTCCAGCCAGAGTCTGTTTGAGTGCCCTGGGGTCCATGTCCGCGACCATTCCTATGATACAATGGTCCCAATGGCACATGAGACCCCTGCAGAACTCCTTTCTAAGGCAGTGGAATGGAGTATCAATGCGCCAGACCATTATCATCTCCAGGTCAGTGAAGCAATCAGTGTGGTGGTGGACACATCCACACAATCTCAGGAAATACAGACCAATAGTTCCTCCAGAGCCCGAAGTGGTCACTTCAGACGCCTGCCAGAGGGGCTGGGGAGCCCACTGTCAAGATCAAGGAGCGCAAGGTCAATGGCACTTCCAGGCTCAGGGCGTAGTGTCCAACATACTGGAGCTCAGGGCAGCATTCCAGGCTCTTATGGCCTTTCTTCCAATACTGAAAGGGAGGAATGTGCTTATCCGGATGGACAACAGGGTGGCAGTAGCCTATGTCCAGAAGCAGGGAGGCACCAGGAGTGTCACACTGATGGAGGAAGTTCACCCCATCCTGGAATGGGCACAGATACACCTGACAGACTTGAGGGCGGTATATGTTCCGGCAACTCAGAATATCTTAGCCGACTACCTGAGCCGAGAGACTCTGTCAAACAACGAATGGTCCCTGAGCTCAGAAGCTTTCCACCTTCTTACGGAGGCTTGGGGAATGCCAGAAATCGACCTAGCGGCAACACCTGCGAATGCCAAATGCCAGAGATTCCTCTCAAGAGCCCCATTTCCTTCAGCCGAGGGAGTGGACTGTCTAATACATCCATGGAGTTTCAGACTAGGGTACATATTCCCTCCGACTCCGCTAATCGCGAGATTCCTGTCCAGGCTTCGGAGGTCCTCAGCTACGGTGATAGCAGTGATCCCACTCTGGCCAAGGAGACCATGGTTCACGACTCTATTACAGCTCAGCCTTCAGCCTCCAATCCCTCTTCCGATAACCTCGGACTTACTATCCCAAGGCCAGTTCTGGCATCCAGCCCCAGAGAGACTCCATTTGACAGCTTGGAAGTTGAAAGGGCTCGGCTAAGAGATCAAGGGTGCTCTCAGGAGGTAATATTCACCCTGATGCAGGCCAGGAAAACCTCTACTAACACCATCTACGCAAGAGTCTGGAACAAGTTCCTTGTCATGGCCCAGCAGAAGGGATGGAACCCAGCATCTCCAGGCCCCCCTCAAATCCTAGAGTTCCTCCAGTCGGGGTTAGACAAAGGACTGAGCTCAAACACCTTGAAGGTACAGGTGTCCGCCCTATCGGCCAAAACAGGCATTAGATGGGCCTTTCACCCTCTGGTAATCCAGTTCCTGAAAGCCTGTCTCAAAATTAAGCCTCCTAGGAAACCAGTCTTCCCAGCTTGGGACCTCTCGGTAGTCCTCAATGCCTTATCCAACCCTCCTTTTACAGAACCTATCTCATTGTGGGACCTAACTCTAAAATTATCCTTCCTCATCGCAGTAACATCAGCAAGGAGAGTGTCTGAGATCCAGGCACTGATGTCATCAGAACCCTACCTGGTTATTTTTCCCGATAGAGTGGTTCTAAGGCCTTCAGACCACTTCATACCCAAGGTGGCTACCTCCTTCCACTACAATCAGGACATTGTCCTCCCGTCCTTCAACAACGATCAAGGCGATCCTCACCCTCTGGATGTCAAAACAACCATCATCAGTTACCTGACAGCCACAACCTCCTTTAGGAAGTCAGACTCCCTCATGGTCATCCCACATGGAAGCAGACGAGGGCAAGCGGCTACCTCACGCACTATCGCTGCATGGTTAATAAAGTCCATTAAGAAAGCTTACTCTATCCAACATCTGGCGGTTCCTGAAAACATCAAGGCTCACTCCACAAGGGCAGTGGCTACATCCTGGGCAGCATATTGCAGAGTGTCACCAGAGGCGATTTGCAGGGCAGCAACATGGTCATCCAGACATACCTTCATTTCACACTATAAAGTGGACTCTGCTCACTTAGCTATGGCAGACTTCGGTAGATCCGTGGTTAGAGCCAATTCTTCCGCATTATAAGGAATAAAAATTATTTTTCTTGCACCCACCCGACTGGCGAGTTATTTCCCAGTGTGTGCTGCCATGAAGGCGTCAGGAAAATGGAAAATTGTATACTCACCTTTCCGTAATTTTCCTTTCCTGACGCATCTTCATGGCAGCACACAGATTCCCTCCCCGTGTTTTGTAATGATATACACAGAGAATGCAGCGGGGGGTCTCCCCTTCAAATTTATAGTTAATCCAATCCTGTCAGGTTGTGGGGGCGGAGCCACAACCCAGTGTGTGCTGCCATGAAGATGCGTCAGGAAAGGAAAATTACGGAAAGGTGAGTATACAATTTTCCATTTTTTAACCTTCTCTGTCCCAATGGGGAGATTTCCCTTCACTTCCTGTCCCATAGCCAAACAGGAAGTGAGAGGAAATCGCCGTAAATTAACCACTTCGGCCCCGGAGGATTTTACCCCCCTTCCTTACCAGAGCACTTTTTGCGATTCGGCACTGCATCGCTTTAACTGACAATTGCGCGGTCGTGCGACGTGGCTCCCAAACAAAATTGACGTCCTCTTTTCCCCACAAATAGAGCTTTCTTTTGGTGGTATTTGATCACCTCTGTGGTTTTTATTTTTTGCGCTATAAACAAAAGAAGAGCGACAATTTTGAAAAAAACACAATTTTTTACTTTTTGCTATAATAAATATCCAATTTAAAAAAAAAAAAATGTTTTCCTCAGTTTAGGCTGATATGTATTCTTCTACATATTTATATTTAATATATTATAAATTTATTATATATATATTATATTTAATATATTTAAACTAGAATGGTGGCGATCTGCGATTTTTTTTTTTTTTTCCGTGACTGACATTGCGGCAGACACTTTTGACACATTTTTGGGACCATTCACATTTACACATTTATCGATCGTTGCTATAAAATTGCACTGATTACTGTGTAAATGTGACTGGCAGGGAATGGGGTAACACTAAGACGCTGCAGGGGTTAATGTATGTTCCCTGGGAGTGATTTTAACTGTGGGGGAGGGGACTCACAAGGGGAGGAGACCGATCGCTGTTCCCCTGTACAGGGGGTCCCCAACTTACGAACGCCCGACCTACGAACATCCCCTACTTACGAACGGGGCGCTGCGGGGACCCTCCGCCATTTTCCGCTGTCCTCCGGCCGCTCTGCGCATGTGCGCGGCCAGACGGAGCCTCGGAAAATGACCGCAAACTTCGGAAATGTCCGTAATTTGCCGCGCATGCGCAGAACGGCATTAGACGGAACATTGGAAATGACCGTAATTGTCGGTCTGCGCATGCGCGGCCGACTTACGAACAATTCCGACATAAGAACAGGCGGCCAGTCCCTAACGAGTTCGTAACTCGGGGACCCCCTGTACTGGGAACAAACCATTGGTCTCCTCTCCAGTGACAGGACATGGATCTGAATGTTTACACACACAGATCCACGGTCCTGCTGTGTTCCCGGGCAATCGCAGGTGCTCGGCGAACTTTGCGGCCGCCGGGCACGCGCACCGGGTCCCGAGCGACGCCGCGGAGCGCACCCCCCTAGATGGCCGGTAATGGGAGGACATCATGACGCCCACCCAGGATGAAAGATCCACCTTGTGTGACAATGGGCTGTTAACGGTTAAGGAAATCACTTGGAGGACCCCCCCCCATGTCACCAGACCTAGAAGTCCCCGTTGGAAGATTTCCCCTCTATTACTTTTCTGGGGACAACCGAAAATTTGGGATTTTCTTTTGCTTTCACTTTCAATGATAATGGTAAAAAGGACAAATAAAGAGGGTGAATCTCCCCAACAGGAGCACAGACGGCAATAGAAACCTGACAGGGGTTCTAATCCAAATCCCCTCTATCCAAATCCCCTCTATCCATAGCTAAAAAAAAAAGTTTTGCCTTTACTTATATTTTAAGCCAGTGGTAATCAACCCTGTCCTCAGGACCCACTAACAGGCCAGGCTTATGTACCGTATATACTCGAGTATAGGCCGACCCGAATATAAGCCGAGGCACCTAATTTTACCACAAACAACTGGGAAAACGTATTGACTCGAGTATAAGCCTAGGGTGAGAAATGCGCAGCTACTGTAAGTGGAAAAGAGGGTCAACGATGCCCATTTGCAGCCTCACTGTGCCCATGCAGATGGACACAGTTGACCGATTTGGGGCCCTGTATCTCAGGGTCACTTAGTGCTAGGAACCCCATATTTAGATATGTTGTAGTGCTAATTCCACTGGGTTGGAATACAACATTTGGGGTTCCTAGCTCCAAGTGTCCCCGAGATACGGGGCCCCAAATTCGGGTCAGAAAATGTCAAGCACTTTTCTGCAGCAGAGAATGACATTTTCCGAACCGACTTTGGGGCCCCGCATCTCGGGGCCACTTAGTGCTAGGAACCCCATATTTGGATATGAGATACGGGGCCCCAAAGTCAGGTCGGAAATTTTTTTTTTTTGCTGCAGAAAAGTGCTTGACTCGAGTATAAGCCGAGGGGGGCACTTTCAGCACAAAAAAATGTGCTGAAAAACTCGGCTTATACTCGAGTATATACGGTATTACCCTGGAGAGATGCAGACTAGAATACTGCAATCACTGAGCAGCAAATGATATCACCTGCAATGTATTTCAGTTATCTTGTAAACCTGGCCTGTTAGTGGCCCTGAGGACAGGGTTGATGACCGCTGCTTTAAGCACATAAAAGGGCAACACTAACACATAGCAACTATTAGCCAATTTGTGTAAGGCAGAGGCCATACACGGGTCAGATTTCGAAAGAATTTTCTTTCGAATATCTTATCTAAGAATTTTAGTTCGTATTTCGCACCATTAGTGGGGCTGCAGCAACAGCCGTTTTTTGTGCGGCCATCAAATTTGAGTAATTGGACATGTTGGAAATTTTTAGAAAAACAATTTTCTAATCAATGATGGGAGAATCGTGCGAGAAATGTAAAAAAGAAATGCGCATGTGCTAGAAAAGAGAATTCCTGGAAAGAAAAGAAGATTCCCAGCCACGAAAATTATTTTCTGTAGCAACAGGAGGTGAAATTGAAGGCTTGATTGGCCGAATTTCTAAATCAGTGGTGGCGCCATCCACACACAACGCACAAATTTTCCTTCGGAATTCGACCAATGTACGGCCAGCATAAGTTCTGAATTCTGTTTTTATTATTGCAGTTTTTTTTTTTTTTTTTTTTTATCTTACTGGGAGAAAAAAAATCTTCAGAATCTGGATGAGATAAAGTGAAATTCCAGTCTAGAAATAACTAGTCTTAAAAAGGTCGTCTCCCTTCCCTACAAAAAACTCATTCTGACTAACCTGTGGCAAAAAGATTTACAGTATATACTTGTATACAGCCTATCCTCAGCCAGCTCTGGTCAGGTCATGCGATCGCCTGGTGTCAGCCAGCGGTTGCAGGGGAGAGAGGAGTCGACAGCAGCTTGGAACGGTGATGTCACCAATAGGCTCCTATGTAATAGCCATTGTCCGTGCTCCCTCCTCTCCCCTGCAGCTGTTGCTGGCTGACACAGGGGAATCGGATCATGTGATCAGAGCAGTCTTAACTACTTCCCACCCGGCCACTGCACATAAACGGGCAGGTGGGAGCCTTCTACTTCTGACAGGACATTCCTGAACGTCCTTCAGAAGTAGGGGGATCGCGCGCGCACGGAGCTGCCCAATCCCGATGCGCTTGTGTCACCCGGACGCGGCGCATCTCGACTCGGCAGGAGGGTTCTGTGATTGGCCCTCCTGATCACATGACGGCCGTGTCCAATCACAGCCATCATGTGATGTAAACAAACAGCCGGTTGCTAGGCAATCGGCTCTCCTCTCCTCGCACAGAAGTCGTCGCTGAGGAGAGGAGAGCTGATCGCTGCAGCCGGCTGGTGATCAGTGAGTATTAGCTGTTTTTTACAGCTTTTTTTTTTTTTTTACTCATTTGCGTACATCTGTCTGTGATCACACAAACCAATTATTATACACTTAACAGAATTTTTTTTTACTAAAAACATGTAGCAGAATACATTTTGGCTTAAATTCATGACAAAATTCGATTTTATTGGATTTCTTTTAAAATATAAAGAAGAAAATATTGTTTTTTTTTTCCAAATTTACGCAATTTTTTTTGCACATATATATATAAAAATGAAGTCGTGAATAAATACCACCAAAATAAAGCTCTATTTGTGCAAACAAAATGATAAAAATTTAATTTGGGTACAACGTAGAATGACCGCGCAATTGTCATTGAAAGTGCGAGAGCGCTGAAAATTGGGCTGGGAAGGAAAGGGGCAAAAGTGCCCGGTATTGTAGTGGTTAAAATAGTGGAGTATTACAGGTACTTGTATAGCGTAGTCATTTAACACAGCGCTTTACATATAAATTGTACATTCACATCAGTCCCTGCCCTCAAGGAGCTTACAATCTAAGGTCCCGAACTCGCATTCATCCACATACATACTAGGGCTAGTTTAGACAGGAGCCAATTAACCTACCAGCATGTCTTTTGGAGTGTGGGAGGAAACCGGAGTACCCGGGGGGGAAACCCGCACAGGGAGAACATGCAAACTTCAGACAGGTAGTGTTGTGGTTGGGATTCGAACCAGCGACTCTAGTTTAGGTTTAGGCCCCTTTCACACTTATACAACTTGCCCCACGATTTGGGACTACAAAGTAGCATGATAAGTCGTTTCCCCATGATTACTAATGACAGCCATTCATATTAGTACGACTTCAAAGTAGTCCCTGCACTACTTTGGTCCGATTTTGATGCCACTTACACAGGCATTCCTTGAAATTGCGGCAAAAATCGTGGTAAAATCGAGCGCCTTAGAAGTGGCACAAGTGTGAAAGGGGCCTTAGGCTGTAATTCTACCTTAAAGCTTTCATAGTCTAGTTCAACCTCAGTATATATGGCTGATTTCAGTTTGCATTTCAGATTTTGCAACAGCTTCTGTTCTCACTAAATATAATTATCAATTTAACAAAGCACCGGCCTTCTCCGTGCCAAGTGATGGCTTTGTTCATCCCTACTGGGATCCCTTACGCAGAGCATTTGTATTATGGCAGTGGGGAGAGTTATTTTAGCATTTAAAACACGCTTCAGTATAATTATGTACTCGAATTCCTAGCACCGCGGTCAGTTCTACACCTTATGTTTTGTATGTAGGACATTATCCTTTAATCACTTCCTGACCACGGTTTAGCCAAAATGATGACTACTCCACTTTTGGGAAGGTCGTGCCCCCTTGGGGCATGCTCTGTGATCACTGTGTTCTTTGGGCACAGCTTAATCACAGATCGCAGTAACGGGCCAATCTCAGCGTCCCCTTTACCATGTTATCAGCTGTGTCCAATCACAGCTGATCACATGTAAATAAACCTTCCTTTCCTCACACGCTGTCACAGCATGAGGAGAGTTAGTAACCGGAGATTCTGACAGCACCTATTTACACTGATAATCGGGGTACTGATCATCAGTTCAGACTCATCAGTGAAGGAAAAAAATTACTTACCGTATATACTCGAGTATAAAGCCGACCTGAATTTAAGTAGAGGCACCTAATTTTACCACAAAAAACTGGGAAAACGTATTGACTCGAGTATAAGCCTAGGGTGAGAAATGCGCAGCTACTGTAAGTGGAAAAGAGGGTCAACAGTGCCCATTTGCAGCCTCACTGTGCCCATTTGCAGCCATAGGTCCCCCGAACTTCAAACTTGGTAGTTAAGGGTTCCTAGATGCCCCCTAGCTGCAGCCAAAATTGTGGTCTCTGGACCCAAAGGGTCCCGAAATGACATTGCTGCAGATGGACACAGTTGACCGACTTTGGGGCCCTGTATCCAAAAAAAACCTCTGGGTTTGCACACAAAATTTGGGGGTTCCTAGCCCCAAGTGGCCCCGAGATACTGGGCCCTAAAGTCGGGTCGGAACATGTCAAGCACTTTTCTGCAGCAGATAATGAAATTTTCCAAACCGACTTTGGGGCCCCGTATCTCGGGGCCACTTGGTGCTAGAAACCCCAAATTTGGATATGTTGTAGTGCTAGTCCCACTGGGTTTGCACACAAAATGTTATAGCACCAAGTGGCCCCGAGGTACGGGGGCCCCAAAGTCGGGTCGGAAAATTTTATTCTCTGCTGCAGAAAAGAGCTTGACTCGAGTATAAGCCGAGGGGGGCACTTTCAGCACAACATTTGCTGAAAATCTCGACTTGTACTCGAGTATATACGGTATTTTGCAACAGAAACTGAAACTTAATTATTTTTATTTTTTTTCCGGTCTTTTTTCGTTTAGCAAAAAAAAAAAAAAAAAACCCAGTGGTGATTAAATACCTCCCAAAAGTCTCAAAAAATTCCTATGGGTACAGCATTGTATGACCGCGCAATTGTCATTCAAAGTGTGACAGCGCTGAAAATTAGCCTGGGCAGGAAGGGGGTGAAAGTGCCCAGTAGTGAAGTGGTTAAGCCTGGTACCCACTTGAATTTTTTTTTTCCATTCAATCCAGTGAGCTGAACAAAAAAAACCCCAAAAAAGAGGAGCTTGCTGTACTAACTATGTGATGTTAGTACAACGATCTCCCTGCTGAGCTTTTGTGTTCTGACAGGGCCCTACCCCCTGCCAGAACACATTGGCCAGTGATTGCAGCCATTGACAATGAGCGCTGATCATATGTCGATCGGCAGCTGTTTTTCCCCATCATGCCCGGTCGACAGAAGTTGGGCGGTTTGCTGGCTTCTGTTGGCCAGGCTGATGTACACACATGCCGCATGTTGAGATTTGTCCCGTGTGTACCAGTCTTAAATCTTAGGCCCCGTTCACACCTGAGCGTAGCGTTTTCAGGCAGAAAGTCGCGCGATTTTGCCGCGATTTTGTACCGGTCAAAAGGTCACCAATGTAACAATATAGGGAAGTCTCCCCAATGGGGTTTTTACCGCAGCAGAATTATAGTCATTGAATTTGTTTAAAAAGGATTTTATTGAAAATATAACAGGGCATAAACACACATAAATGTTTAAAATATGAGCTCCGGGCAGAGCTATGTGTAAACATTCAATTTTACAATATTATAACCATGCAACAATATATATGATTTTTTAAAAAGCAAATCCCAACGCGTTTCGACACCAATGTAAAAAGCAGAAAAACACTCAAATCTGCCTTAAAAAAAAAAGTTCCAGAACTTGTTTGAGCTTCAGGCGTTTTGGAGCTTTTGGCTTCAGGCATTTTGAAGTGGAGATGTGAACCATCGCCATAGAGAATAGATTTTTTTTTTTTCCCCCTCCAGCGTTTTGTAGCTTCAAGCTACAAAAACGCTCAGTTGTGAATGAGGCCTAAGACTGTAAAGAGATTGCTTACAAATTTATTGTACCCTCTTTCTTTGCATGGTACTTGAGGCACCCCTACATACATGTACAATAGAAGTAAGGTTGAGAGAGTGAGAGATTGCTCACATCACACGGCCAGCTATACAAGCGCTCCATCCAAGCTGTCTAAAGAGACCAGAATATAGATATATATTTTTTTAGCTGTAATATGCGTTTTTGTAGTAGACGCTGACTTTTTGTGTGTAAATTCTGCAATTTAAATGTAGAAGTTAAGATGACTTAATTTGAAATATTATGATTATCATGTTTTTTTTTTATGTCTTGTACTTTTTTGTCTATGGCTGTAGAATATGAGCGTGATGAACATGCGTCCTGTGCACACGCAGGTTGACATTTCTTCTGTTTTTTGTGTTTTTTGTTTTGTTTTTTTTGCAGATGGACCGCCAGTCGTGACCCATTATGACATCTCTGACACAAATTCTGACACGGAAGTGTTGAACGTAGACAACATGCTGGCAGCCACGGTTGTCAAGGAGCATAATTCCGTGTCCAAGCAGGAGCCGCAGCCATCGTGGCGTACGAGAGGCTTACTTGAAGAATTGAACGCAGACTCTGGTACTTGTTAACTGCTGTGTATTACTAAGATTGATACACGTTGGCAGGTTATTTCCACGAGGCTGTTGACATGCTTTTCTCCTGTGAGACAGAAAGAAAAGAGTAAACGTAAAGGGTTTCGCATATTTAACCACTTGCCTACAGGGCACTTTTACCCCGTCCTGCCCAGGCCAATTTTCAGCTTTCAGCGCTGTCACACTTTGAATGACAATTGCGCGGTCATGCAATGCATTTTAAAATGTGATCATTTTTTTTCACACAAATGGAGCTTTCCTTTGGTATTTTTTGCTAAACAAACGAAGAGACCGAAAATTATGAATTTTTTTGTTTCATATTAGCACTAAGTGGCCCCGAGATACGAGGCCCCAAAGTCGGTTCGGAAAATGTCATTCTCTTCTGCAGTAAAGTGCTTGACATTTTTTGACCCGACTTTGGGGCCACGTATCTCGGGGACAATGGGTGCTAGGAACCCCAAATTTGGTATTCAAACCCAGTGGAACTAGCACTACAACATATCCGATGGGGTTTCTAGCACCAAGTGACCCCGAGATACAGGGCCCCAAAGTCGGTCAACTGTGTCCATCTGCAGCAATGTCATTTTGGGACCCTTTGGGTCCAGAGACAAATTTTGGCTGCAGCTAGGGGGCATTTAGGAACTCTTAACTACCAAGTTTGAAGGTCGGGAGACCTATGGCTGCAAATGGGCACAGTGAGGTTGCAAATGGGCATTGTTGACCCTCTTTTCCACTTACAGTAGCTGCGCATTTCTCACAGTAGGTTTATACACGAGTCAATAAGTTTTCTCAGTTTGTGGTAAAATCAGGTGCCTCGGCTTATATTCGGGTCGGGTTATACTCGAGTATATACGGCAAATTTGTTTTAGAATTCGATTAGAATTTTCCAAATTTGGAATAAATTTATATGTGGGGCTTGCAGATTATCGGAATCTGGAAGCCCTCTTTCCGCTCCCCCCTTGTGAATGAGTATGGGGTATGGGTCATTTACCCAAAAAAAGTGCTTAAAAAACGAAATAGAACGGCAGACCGTTTTTGAAAAAAAAAAAAGTCCCCTGGTGTAGATCCATCGTCTATTAAGATGACCACTGCCTATCCGGGGAAAAAAAGGGTCCGCACCCGACGCTGTCTCCCGCCGTCTGACAGCTCTGCCGCTAAATAATCGAGGGGGCAGGACCACCCGATTACGCAGTGAAAGCTTGCTGTTAAATTACCACAAGCTTTCGCTACTAAAGTACCGCATCAGTTCAGAATATAGACCATGCAGTATTTTAGTAGTGTGTGTTTTTTTTTTTTTTTTTTTAAATGGTAGATACCGCTTTGTGAATGGAGCCCATAGAGTTATACAGAAGGTGAAGGGAGGGGCAGAGGAGCTGGGCCAGCAAAGACAGTAGTTAGACTCATCTCAAAAGGGAAGGCCTATGACACGTTTGGAGGGTGCGGGGTCTGTGCTATGGAATTGAGTTTTCTTGGAGTCAGTTTTTGAAAAAGTGAATAAAAAAAATAAAAAGTTAAGGCTTAATTCTGCAAACATCTAATTCTCGAAATGGCCACAAAAATACAAATGTATTGTGACTTTGGTAACACTGTGTTCTTTTATATACAGAACATGTCCAAAAATTTCATTTTTTTGTCTTGTTTAATTGGCTGTCTGCTTCCTCGACTTGGCATTCGAGAAGGGCCTGGATTCAATGTGTTAATTTCAACTTGACTGCAAATAAATAATCTTAGTTCTAAAGTAGAATAGTGAGCAGGCTATAGACATTCGCATTTATATACATCCCTTACAAGCAGTAAATGAGCTTTAGAACAAGCCCTCACTGACCTCTGTAGCTGTAGGTTCTGTGGAGTAATTCAGATGCAAATTTCACTACAGAAAGTACTTGTTTTATGTCCGTGGCTCCACTCTCTGCCTCCAGGATTCTAATCTCTAATGTAACCACATTATATATGCACAGGAAGGAGATCAGAGTGCTGAGGCCCCACTGGAATCACTATAGTGCTGTAGACATTTTAGGATGAATTGCGCCACAGTGCACCAGATAAAATGATTTGTTTCGCAACAAAAATGTATTTCACTAAAACAAATATTTGGCATTATATGTAACCTTCAAAATATTTTAAGTGTTAACTTTAACTACTTAATCTCTGGAAGGTTTTACCTCCATCACCAGCGCTATTTTAACTGGTAATTGCGTGGTCATGCAACGCTGTACCCAAATGAAATTTAGATTACTTGTGTGGGAAAAAAAAAAAAAAGTGGAGTTTTTTTTCTGGTGGTATTTGATTACCACTGGGTCTTTTTTTATTCTATAAACGAAAAAAAAAACGTATTTCTTCATAAATTTAGGCCAATATTTATTTTGCTACACGTCTGGTAAAAAAAAAAAAAAAAATCCTAGTAATGCCCCGTACACACGATAGGATTTTCCGACGTAAAATGTTTGGGAGCTTTTTGTCGGAAATTCCGACCATGTGTAGGCTCCATCAGACATTTTCCATCGGTAATTCTGACACTGATCTGGATCTCAAATTTTCCGAAAACAAAATCCGTTCTCGTAAATTCCGATCGCGTGTACACAATTCCGACGCACAAAGTTCCACGCATGCTCGGGAATCAAGCAGAAGAGCTGCACTGGCTATTGAACCTCATTTTTCTCGGCTCGTCTTAGGTGTTGTACGTCACCGCGTTCTTGACGTTCGGAATTTCCATCAAGATTTGTGTGACTGTGTGTATGCAAGACAAGTTTGAGCCAACATCCGTCGGAAAAAAAAAAAAACATGGATTTTGTTGTCGGAAAATCCTATCATGTGTACAGGGCATTAGTGTGTATTGATTTGTCTGCATGAAAGTTAAACCATCTACAAATGATTGTGTATATATAGTGGAATTTGTATTTATTTCATACTAGTAATAGGGGTGATCAGCAATTTATAATAGGCCTATGATAGTGCAGCAGACAATCTGACACTGGGTGGGAATTGACATCAGCGTCACTAATACAGTGATCAGTGATGATACTTTACACTGTTATTTTACTAATGACACTGGCTGGGAAGGGGTTAATATCAAGGGGCAATCAAAGGGTCAACTGTGTGCCTAACATTGTGTAATGTGCCCTGCTTTTACAAAGAGATGTGGCTGTTTTCCAGGGTGGAAAAAAAACAGCCACTTCACTGCTGCGTGTACAGAGCTCTGTGGGGTTAGCAAACACAGGGCCCTACTGTTATTCACTAAGCTGATCAGCAGGTCCCGGCCATAAATCATTGACCGGGACCTGCTGTCTGACTTGTGCAGTACTGAATGACAGCACACGTGGGGTGGGGGGTGCACGTGCGCCCAGGGGCGGACTGACCACTCATGGGGCCTCCAGGCAATCAGATTATGGGGCCACACAGTATACACACACACACAGTATACAATCACCCCGTATACACATACATGTACACACAGTATACACACGCACAGTATACAATCACACAGTATACACAGACATGTTTCTATTGGCTGAGAAGGTACTGGAGAGGTGGGGCAGCTTTAATTTCAGGATTTTTAGACCAAAAGGATGCCTGTAAGGGACATTTCAGAAACAGATGTAAACAAACACAGATTTTTACATACTGTCCCTGGTTTTGCTTAGGCTGGCAACCCTGATGGGGCCCCCTAGTGGCCCGGGGCCCTCAAGGCAGTGCCCGAGTGGTCAGTCCGCCCCTGCGTGCGCCTCATATCCGGAAATGCCGAATCACATACATGTAAATTATTTGGTGCAGAGCAGCCACCCTACCACAGTATGTATACATGGGTTGGTCCGCGTCAACGTTTAAAGAGAAACTGCAGTCTGCTCACATAATTTGTTATAAAAACATCTTTGCCATTCTGAAGCTTCCCTCCAACCACTTTGCATATTTTATATATACTGTGCTTCTGTACTTGCCAAATATGCTGCAGAAATCTCCCGCCACTAAGTCTGGCTCCAGCCATTTTTACTGTGGGCAGCTGAAGCTGCTGCCTGTTCACTTCCTGAATTTACACAGACACACAGGAAGCACACCTCCAGCTCTGCAGCTCTCTTTGGCCTTCTTATAACTCATCCCCCCTCCCTTCCTGGAAAACTCTCACAAGAGAGAGCTGTGCATGATTCTCAGGCCCTATACGAGGCATGGTCTCACTGCCAGGAGGCGCATTTTTAATTATCATCTCAGCAGAGCTCGGAGAATGGTGGAGTGCGCATTTGGTATTTGCACTGCCAAATGGCGTGTATTGATGACAGCCATGCACCTGGAAGTGGATCATGCAGTCAATGTAGTTTTGGCATGTTGTGTTCTCCACAACTTTTTGAGAGGTAAGGAGATTGTGTCCACCGAATCCCTATTACCGCTTTATGAAGAACCCATAGGTCATGTTACTGGCACTCGTCCCACTAATCAAGCCCTACAAGTGCGTGAGGATTTTGCTGACTATTTTGTGACCGAAGATGGACAGGTCCCATGGCAAAATGACTATGTGTAAAGTTTTTATTTGTTACCCATGTTGCAGCAACCTGCTTGTTGGATCAGTTTCCATTTCTGCTTGGAATAAAGTAGTCTACAATGTTTTACAATTATAAATTGTTTTTATTTTTTAACTTTGCTATGCAACGTAAAAAAGGTTAGAAAAAATAGACAAACCTTACAAAACATTGAATACTTGCAAGTATATAACACTATGTTTTTAATTCCTTTGGAAATGAAGACATTTTCGTTTAGTTTCAAGTACAAATTGACTAAGTACAAATGGTAACATGAGTCCCAAAAAATTGCACCCCCCCCCTGAAAAATATAGTATGCTTAAAGTGCTGCTAACAATTTTTTGAGTATACAGCTGGACACCACTGAGTGCAGTAAAAAAGTGCAACAGATTGATTTCTCCATGTACGCTGCACTGTGTAGACGGGGTGATCTCCCACTGCGCCAAGCTTCAGTATCTATAGTCAGTCCCGCTGGCTCTCAACCTAAACAATGCTTGCACCCAATCAGAATGTTTAGGTATTGAGAGGCAGCGGGGCCAAGTAGCAAGATATTCAAGCTTGGGACAGTGGGAGATTCCTCCATCCACACAGTTCAGCATCGATGGAGGAATCTGGGGTTGTAAACATTAGTTTGTATACGTATCAAAAACATTAAAATTAACCGCTTCCCGACCGCCCACTGCATATATATACGTCAGCAGAATGGCACGTGCAGGCAAAATCACGTACCTGTACATGATCCTTTAAATGCCTGCCCGTGGGTTGATTGCTGTATAAATGACAAACCGGTCAGGAGCTCCGTGACCGCGGCCACGGGACCAGCGGACCCGATCGCCACTGGTGTCCCGCGATCGGGTCACGGAGCTGAAGAACGGGGAGAGGTATGTGTAAACAAACCTCTCCCCGCGCTTCCTACTCTGCCTGTCATTGATTGGCTGTTCCCGGTCATCGGGAAAGCCGATCAATGACGTCAGACGCCAGCCCCTCCCCTAATGTAAAAAACACAACACACGTCACAGCCCATAACCCCTCCCCTCCCCCTAGTGGTTAACTCTTTCACTACAACTGTCATTTATACAGGAATCAATGCATTTAAATAGCATTGATTGCTGTATAAATGACAATGGTCCCAAAAATGTGTCAAAAATGTCCGATGTGTCCGCCATAATGTCACAGTCACAATAAAAAAAATCGCTGATCGCCACCATTACTAGTAAAAAAAAAAAAATATTAATAAAAATGCTATAAAACTATCCCCTATTTTGTAAACGCTATAACTTTTGCGCAAACCAATCAATCGCTAATTGCGATTTTTTTTTTACCAAAAATATGTAGACGAATACGTATCGGCCTAAACTGAGGGGAAAAAAAACGTTTTTTTATATATTTTTTGGGGATATTTATTATAGCAAAAAGCATAAAATATTGCATTGTTTTCAAAATTGTCGCTCTATTTTTGTTTATAGCGCAAAAAATAAAAACCGCAGGGGCGATCAAATACCACCAAAAGAAAGCTCTATTTGTGGGAAAAAAAGGACGCCATTTTGTTTGGGAGCCACGTCGCACGACCGCGCAGTTGTCAGTTAAAGCGACGCAGTGCCGAATCGCAAAAAGGGGCCTGGTCCTTTGGCTGCCAATTGGTCCGGAGCTGAAGTGGTTAAATATTAAAACAGTCATATGTAATTAGAAGGTCTAAACTATAAGTTTTCATACACTGGATAAGGGTGACGCATAGAGGAGTGGCTTGGTTCACTGCCAACATCTATGGGTGATCCTGATCGGGAAGATGAGGGTGAAGTAACTGGGTGTGGCTGCACATGCATCCTTTGATAACCAAGATTAGCTGGGTAAGGTGTATACATTGGTGGGGGTCATGCATAAGGGTTAATGGCAGGTGTGGTGTCATGGCACTGCTGACTGGGCATTGGTCTATTCAAAGAGCCACTAGGTGAATTGAAACCCATAGCCCATGGCTGAAATTTAAGATATGGGCGTAGCTCTTTGCAAGCGGACACGATATACGTTAAATAGGCATGTATATCACCCCTGACCTCAGTGCGCTTATCTGGAGGAATCTCCCTGACTAGACAAAGCAACATTCGCAAAAACATGACATCTGGGTCTGAGATGTTGAGGAATTCATCATCTTTTGGCCTGGTTTTGGGATTGGTTTCTCATTTCTGCAATAATACGGTTAAAATATTCCTCAAAAGGTGTCTCTTGTTGAGTCAAGCGTGTTCGTCGGGTGGTTGAAGTAGACCGGACTCTCCTTTCTGTATTTCCCTGAAAATAGATCAAATATATAGATTATGCTTCTGATGTTGAGGTCACACTACAGCATACTGCTAAACATGATGCTTGCACAAATATTTAAGTCATGTCACAGCTTGCATCACCTGTTTAGAATAGATGATACACAGCCCCAAAAACCTATTAACAGCAAGACCTGAAGACCAAAGCCAGAAGTACTGAGGTGGTACTTTGCCCAAAAAGTAAGCTGTTTCTCCTCAAAAGAACATATGTACCAACGCCAGTGTTTTTTTTTTTTTTGGGCAGAGGTTGTGACGTTTTGAAAATACATACCGCAGGTTCTTGAGTGGATGGTATATATTCTTGGGATGAAACTGTCTCGGAAATGGTTTCTTGACTGGTGTCAGCGTCTTCTGGTGACAAACTTTCACGCCTTGCGCTTGCTCTCGCAGGAACACTTGACACAGTTCTAGGCAACAAAAACAACATAAAAGTAAAAAAAAAACAATATTGTCATGTGTACACTACACCCTCGGAGCTGGGGGAACATTGTTTAGCACATTCTAATCAATGGGACCGTGCAGCTATACTGCCCACAAAACGTTAAGTTAAATATACTTACGGGCGCATCTCGGTGGTACGCCTCAAAAAAGACAAAGCCTCTGCATGGGGGTTAGGCCTGCGACCGGTTGAGGGTGCTCCGCAGCCTTCTCTTTGACTTCTTTTTTGTACCGGTCGCGTAGGGACCTCCAACGTGTATAAACCTCCTTTCCTGCAATATATATTTAAGGGGGTAAATAGTCAGTGATGCAGTGCTGTATCGCTAAACAATGGCCTGGTCAAAGGGGTAAAAAGTCAGTGATGCAGTGCTGTATCGCTAAAAAACGGCCTGGTCAAAGGGGGTAAAAAGTCAGTGATGCAGTGCTGTATCGCTAAACAATGGCCTGGTCAAAAGGGGTAAAAAGTCAGTGATGTATCACTAAACAATGGCCTGGTCAAAGGGGGTAAATGTTCAGCTTGTGATTAGGAAACGGCTATGATGCATGTGGACCCTGCTTCACCACAAACCTTGCACTCACCTCGGTTATCCTGTTCTGTCGCAGACATATCCTCCCAATTTGGTGTAACATATCGGTAAACTTCGACCTCTTCAAAACTGTCTGCATATACTGGGCATTCTGGGTCCCATAGCTCCGGTCTGGCATGCACCAGGGCTATAATGGCCTCATGGGAGATGTCTCGAGCCGCCATGCTGTCTTCTCCCCTTTTCTTTCCTCTATCCATAGGCACTTCCTGTGTCATTTCCCAGGTACACCTACTGATTTTTATGCGCTTCCTGGTGAAATTTTTATTTTTCTCATGCCGATATCCGCAGTTGAAACAAAAGACTGCGATTACCTGCGGTTATGTGCATATAGCTGCGCTACATCGCACCTGGACGCATTCAATTCTATTTTTTCTATTCGCACAGAACCGCATGTAACGAAATCGCAGCTAAACGCTGTGTGTGAATGGGGCCATAGGAAAGCATTGTGTGCTTTTAGCTGCGGTAGAAAACAAGAAAATCCGCAGCTAAAAGCACCATTCTATCCGTCCGTGTGAAAGGGGCCTTATAGTACAAAAAGAGCAAATCATCGCTACTGTAAATATTACTTTCACAGTAATACAGAAAAAAAAAAATGAACCCCTACAGTAGTGATTACTTGCTTTGTTTGTACTATAAAGGACTAATTTTAGTTTTTTTAACCCCATTATGTTACTAAACGTCTTAGACCTGGTTCACATCTGTGTTTTTTGGTGCTTTTTGCAGAAACGCACTACAGTTCATTTACATGGTAGAATCGCAGCAAAATCACGCGCGCAAAAATCAAAACGCACAGCAAAAAGCACTGCAGAAACAGATCAAAAGCAAACTGTATAGGTGTGTACCGAGCCTTATGCTGGCCACATGGATCAATTTTCAGATGAGAATATTCAGTCAAAAAAAATAAAAAATAGAACGAACTTTCTTAAAATTAAATTTTTTGAAGGAAGAAATTTTTTTTTATCTTTGAGTCTGATGATATTTACCAGATTCACCCTTTAATAGTATATACAGTATATCTCTCCACTAATATATACTGTATATATCTCCTCTAATAGTATATACATATATCTCTTCTGTCTGTTCTTCTCAGAGTGGATTAGATATTTTGCTCCCTAACCATATACACCCTAGGCATGTTTCGTTTGGGTGGCATCCTTGCGGCTGTCCTTGCTTGTGGTTGGCAAAGTTACCGCCCCCTCTAACATCGTGGTTCACAAGCGAGGCATGCGTTCCACCGATTCACAGCTACATAACCGCAAAATGGCGAAATATTACCGCGATATCAGAATAACAGGTCCTAATTAAAATAGCGCGATATACCGGGACCGCAAAAACTGAACCGCGATAGATCGGGGGTTTACTATAGTTGGCTATTTATATTTACCACTGCATAGGGATATTTAAGAATAAATTGCCTTTTTTTAAAACTTTACATATTAACTAAATTATACACCACACATTTTTTTTTAGGTTATTAATCGAAACAATAATAGGCCAACTAATCGATAATGAAAATAATCGTTAGTTGCAGCCCTATGCAATTCTATAAACATAATACGGTGTGACCTTTACTAAAGCCAAAAGAAAAATTCAGTACAGTCTGTGATGCCTTTTTTTTATTTGCACTAACATCCACTTTTTCAGACTTTTCGTGGCAAACGTTCGGGGTTAGTGTGAGCTAAGACAGAGAGAGGGAGCTATAGACTGGAGGGAGGGGGGTGGGGGGGGTGAGTGTAATATCAGTCAGAGGTGAACATGGTCGTAAAACTATTGGATAATGAAAACCCTTATCTACATTTAGTCTGTTTTATCTTTTGTGTCAAAAATTATCATTCTTCTAAAGTTTTTCCTTTCCTGAGTAGTTTTCAAGGTCCCTTTTTAAGAACTAAAACATTCATGTCTTCCATCGGGTGGTCTGGTGGTGAGAAATGATCACCCACAGGTGTGCAGAAATCATCTTCATTATGCTCCTTGATAGTATGTCTATATAAATTCATCCTTTTTTGCAACTTCTGTCCTGTTTTACCAACATGAGATTCTTTGCTACATTTTTTTTTTTTTTTGCATTGGATGCGGTAGACACAATGCTGGAGATACAGGTGCATCCTGTGATATTGAAGGCCCCATTTGTGTGCTTGACACTTTTAAGATTTAGGCCCCTTTTCACACGGACGGACCGTCTATCCGTTCGACGGATGACAATGCGATCCTATGGGCAGACGGATGAACATCCGTCACCATCAGTTAACCTCCGCTTTTATCCGTTTTTTTAACGTACAAGGCTACGTCCAGATCTGTCAAAACGGATATTAACTGACGTTCACGGACAATGTCCGTCAACGTCCGATCAGTTAAAGCAGAGTTCCACCCTAAAGTGGAACTTCCGCTTATCGGATTCCTCCCCCCCCTCCAGTGCCACAATTGGCACCTTTCAGGGGGGGGGGGTGCAGATACCTGTATAATACAGGTATCTGCACCCACTTCCGTGACTAGCATCCCCGCCCATATACGAGGATATCCGAGGATGCCCCGTTGTGTCTTGGGAAACACAGTTCCCAGGACACAGCGGGGACCAATAGAGAAGCGCAGTAGGGAACCGGGCAGGGAAGACGTTGCGTCTTCACTTCCTGATTCCCTGACCGAGGATGGCGGCAGGGCAGCGAGAGACGAGCGCTCGCTCGTCACATTCTGCCGACACCGCTGGAACAGGTAAGTGTCCATTTATTAAAAGTCAGCAGCTGCAGTATTTGTAGCTGCTGACTTTAAAAAAATAAAATAAAATCGGGTGGACATCCTCTTTAAGATCCGTTTGAAAGAAAAAAAAAAGTGTTTATATGTGAACTTAACCTATGACCCGGCAGTAGTTGGACAATAGGAAGTACATCTCCAGTACATGTACAAGGAGGAAGCACGAGCAAGCATGGCAAGAGATGTCTCCCATGAGGAATTAATTAACCTTGTGCATGAAAGGCCTGGCTTGTGGGACTCAACCTGTTGGGACCACAACAACTATGGGATGAAATTACAAAGCTCGTCACACCAAATTGGTCCTCCATGACTCCCAAACAGTGTGATCAACGTGGTAAGTGTTGCCCAACTGAAGCTTGCTCTCTTGACAGTGTGTTTGTTTGTTCATTACATTATGGGATTGGTTGTAAAAAAAAATGTCGTCGGGGTAATGTTTAGTATTTCACTATAGTATGCCTGTATTATAAAAAATGTTGCAAACACTGACATTTTTTTAAATGCAATGTTCAGCAGAGAGGGCATGGTTATTTACATGCATTACTGCAAACGTTAAATAACAATACATACAAAGCATAGTGGCACATGGTTTGGCTCTGCTGCAGTGAGAGACTGAACAGTACATTACTCGCATGTTTCCATAATCTAATGTCAAAATACTCAAATTTTCTTTGCAATGTGTGTTTACAGGAACTGAAATTAACAGAAGATGGCGTTCTCTGAGAGACCGTTTTCGTAGAGATTTGCACGATGAGGCAGAGGTTGCAAGTGGTTCCGGAGCTACCACAAAGAGAAAATCGGTCTACTTTGAAATATTGTCCTCAAGTCAAGTCGAAAGGAAAGTCATGGATGTTGGACCGTAAGTCTCGTTTGGATGTTCCATCTAGAAAGTGTAAAAAATTAGGTCTCCATATAGTAATGTTTTGTGAGCAAATCTTCCTCCTTTTTATTGTAGTACATCATCAAACATGTCAGAGTGTGGGGAGAACACTGACAATCATACAGAAGCAGTGCAGGAAGATGAGCAAGCCACACAAGAGGGAGAAGGCCAATCCCAGTCTGTGGATGAGGCAGCACGTCCAATTGCAGGTCCATGTTCTTCTCAAAGATCCGTACATGTAAGGATACTATTGATTACTATACTATATCTGTTGTACCCCAAGGCAACATTGCATTTCTCAATCGCCATATTATTCTCTACAGGTTAGTCATGACAGGCCGACAACATCACGGTCCTCGCGACGTAGCAAAAAGCTGGAAAGTCAAGAGATGGAGAAAGCCATGAAGTCCTTAATGGACGAGATGATGAGTTCCTTTAAAAGACAGAAGAGTAAAGATCCATTCTGTGATCCAACTAACTCAAATGCATCCTTCCTGCGGACAATTTATCATGCACTTCAAAAAGCACCAGCAGAGAGGCAGATGGACATACATATGTCCATATTTAATCATGTGGGAGGATGTGTTGGAGCTGCCGAGTCAGGAATGCCAATGCCCACTATTAGCCAGTATGAACCCCCTCAATATCCCTATGAGCCACCATGTCTTCCTGCCCAGCCATATCTACCCCCATATCCACAGACCCCTGTGCGTGCATACAGCTCAATGAACGATACCCAGAGGCCTTATGCTTCCTCTCCTGCTCCTTCCTCACAGGGAACATCTCCTCAGAGTGTAAATACGAGCGTAAATTCTGCTGATGGTTCTTAAGGTAATAGCCAAACCAGCTCTGGTTCTTCTTCCCAAAATTTCACTTCCTATTCCCCATCCCACACCTCTTTTTATCAGGATTTGTAACCAGGTTTTTATGTTACAACACCAGATATCCGCGTTTACTGCAGCCTCCCTAATTGAGACTATTAGCTCGGTGTAGTCCTAAAATTTCAAATCTCTACAAAATGGAACATGGCGCTGTTTAAAAAAATGATTTTGTAAGAAAAGACCTATGTGTAAATTCCAAAATATAATCTGCTACTGTGAATATTGCCAACACTCCATGTAAAGTGAATAGTGGTTCAATCGCAAAAAAATACATATATATATCTCAATACTATTTGACAGCACGTCAAAAAAAAAAAGTATGTGTGTGTATGTATATATGTATATATATTATATATATATATATATATATATATATATATATATATTATATATATACACACATACACGCAGTATTGAGATATATAATTTTTTTATTTTTTATTATTGAAGCAATATATATTCACTTTCCATGGAGTGTACACCTAGGTTTTTATAACAAAATATTTTTTTTAACAGCGCCAATTTCCCTTTTGTAGTGCTGCTTTTTATGTTTTGTTATGTTAAACTACAATTTTTGAAATAGTTAGCATCATTTATGCTTTGTTATGCTTTGTTCATACTTTGATAAATAAAAATAAACAGTTATTAATCAAAAAAAATGTTTTATTATAAACGAATGCAGAATAATAAAAACATTTTGAACATATCATGTGCTTTTTGTCTTTTTTGTATGCTAAAAAAAAAACAATTGGTAACTAGTAAATTTAATATTAACCCAAATTTTTTTTTATTATAAACGGATGCAGAATAATAAAAACATTTTAAAAACGCATTAAGTAACTACTAAATTTATTTACATATATTGGTACTGCCATGGAACTTCTCCTGATGGAGATAGAAAGTAGTCAGCAAATTGTTCACACATGGCAATGTTTGTTCTCGCTGCACGTACTCTGCTGTACTGTACGGAGGGCAGGTGGAACTCTTCATCTTCCTCAATGTGGATGCCCTCCTTCTCACGGATAATATTGTGTAGAATGCAGCAGGCCTTGATTACCAACTCAGCATTCTCAAGACTGAGTTGCAAAGGTGTTTGAAAAACACGCCATTTACTAGACAGTATTCCAAATGTGCATTCTATGAGTCGGCTTGCCCAGCTCAGCCGATAATTAAATATCCTTATCTTGCCGTCAAGATTACTTCTGGCATACGGCCTAAGAAGATATTTTGCGAAAGTGCAAATGCCTCATCTGCGACAAAAACGAAAGGTAGGTCTGGTCCTTCAGTTCCAGGCAGAGGCCGATCAAATGGTATGTTGAATGGCCCTTGTCGCAGTCTTCGACCCATTACTGACTCACGGAACACTCTTGAATCAGAACTGCTGCCATATGCCCCAATGTCCACAGCAATAAATTTATAATCGCTATCGCAGATAGCCATGAGGACCGAAGAAAAATATTTTTTATAGTTATGGAATCTAGACCCAGAACCTGGAGGCTTTTCGATACGGATATGCTTTCCATCTAGTGCCCCGATACAATTGGGAAAGTTTGCTCGATTCCAAAACCCTTCCGCGATTCTTTGCCACATGTTTACATCTGGTGATGGCATCACTGCTGGACACGGCTGTTCCCATATGGCTAGGCAAGTTTCATGAACTATCTCAGAAATTGTTGAAATGCCCAGTGGAAAATAATGATTCAAAGACGTGTAGGACTGGCCAGTTGCAAGAAACCTAGAAAAAAAGGAACATCATTTTAGCTTTTGCTTTTAAGTAAAAACATTATACTGGCACTTAAATTGAGAAGATATTTATTATCTATACATACTGTATACACACAGTAGACCAGGGGTAGGCAATAGGACACTTGATAAATGAATGACTTCTTACCGCAAGGTCACTAGGAGACGTTCATCTGCAGGCACACATCTTCTCATATTGGTATGTCTGCGCTCCAGCCGTGGGTGCAGCTGGTCCAGTAAGAAGTCAAATGTGGCTACGGTCATCCTGGTGAAGTTAAAAAAACTTATTCGGATACTGGCGGAGATGTGCATAGTGCAAAGCCACAAAACCTTCAGAAGGCTTCAATAGCATGGGGTGGCCCAAAATCTACGTCTCCTAGGCACAATTGGCTTTTTCTTCCTCTCCATGCTCATCATTAGGGATGGGCCCGGTGCTCGATGCGAACCCACGTTCGCATCGAGCACCGGGCGTTCGCTCGCTCGGGCGAGCCCAGAACTATTTTGGCCGCTCGCATCACGTTCGTGTGATGCGCGCGGCCCCGCAATGCATTGCGGCCGGCGCGGCCGACGCAGTGCATTGCTGGCTGATGATTGGCCAAGCATGCACTGTGACCCCGCATGCTTGGCCAATCACAGCCCCGGAAACTCGAAGAGCCATAATTGGCTACAGGCAGGACGCCTGTAGCCAATTACAGCTCAGGGGCTGTAGTACACGCCCCCCCCTATAAAACGCCGCCACGCCGTCTGCGCCGGTCACATGCTGTTCCGGCGCAGATTGAGCAGGCTGATTCTGTGACACTCTGCTGCATTTAGATAGTTAGAGAGATTCACTTACAGAGATTGAGTTAGATAGATTCAGTTACAAAGATTGATTGAGAAAGAGGGGCTTGTAGTGTGCTCGTGGCAGGCAGGCAGAGCTCCTATATTTTGTTACCAGAAGCACCTATAGGACTTGTAGTGTGTTCGTGGCAGGCAGGCAGAGCTCCTATATTTTGTTACCAGAAGCACCTATAGGACTTGTAGTGTGTTCGTGGCAGGCAGGCAGAGCTCCTATATTTTGTTACCAGAAGCACCTATAGGACTTGTAGTGTGTTCGTGGCAGGCAGGCAGAGCTCCTATATTTTGTTACCAGAAGCACCTATAGGACTTGTAGTGTGTTCGTGGCAGGCAGGCAGAGCTCCTATATTTTGTTCCCAGAGGCACCTATAGGACTTGAAGTGTGTTAGTCCCATTACACACACAGAGCTATATTTTCTTCCCAGAAGCACCTATAGGACTTGAAGTGTGTTAGTCCCATCACACACACAGAGCTGTATTTTGTTCCCAGAAGCACCTATAGGACTTGAAGTGTGTTAGTCCATTACACACACAGAGCTATATTTTCTTCCCAGAAGCACCTATAGGACTTGAAGTGTGTTAGTCCCATTACACACACAGAGCTATATTTTCTTCCCAGAAGCACCTATAGGACTTGAAGTGTGTTAGTCCCATTACACACACAGAGCTATATTTTGTTCCCAGAAGCACCTATAGGACTTGAAGTGTGTTAGTCCCATCACACACACAGAGCTGTATTTTGTTCCCAGAAGCACCTATAGGACTTGAAGTGTGTTAGTCCCATTACACACACAGAGCTATATTTTCTTCCCAGAAGCACCTATAGGACTTGAAGTGTGTTAGTCCCATTACACACACAGAGCTATATTTTCTTCCCAGAAGCACCTATAGGACTTGAAGTGTGTTAGTCCCATCACACACACAGAGCTATATTTTGTTCCCAGAAGCACCTATAGGACTTGAAGTGTGTTAGTCCCATTACACACACAGAGCTATATTTTCTTCCCAGAAGCACCTATAGGACTTGAAGTGTGTTAGTCCCATTACACACACAGAGCTATATTTTCTTCCCCAGAAGCACCTATAGGACTTGAAGTGTGTTAGTCCCATCACACACACAGAGCTATATTTTGTTCCCAGAAGCACCTATAGGACTTGAAGTGTGTTAGTCCCATCACACACACAGAGCTATATTTTGTTCCCAGAAGCACCTATAGGACTTGAAGTGTGTTAGTCCCATCACACACACAGAGCTATATTTTGTTCCCAGAAGCACCTATAGGACTTTGAAGTGTGTTAGTCCCATCACACACACAGAGCTATATTTTCTTCCCAGAAGCACCTATAGGACTTGAAGTGTGTTAGTCCCATTACACACACAGAGCTATATTTTCTTCCCAGAAGCACCTATAGGACTTGAAGTGTGTTAGTCCCATCACACACACAGAGCTATATTTTGTTCCCAGAAGCACCTATAGGACTTGAAGTGTGTTAGTCCCATCACACACACAGAGCTATATTTTGTTCCAGAAGCACCTATAGGACTTGAAGTGTGTTAGTCCCATCACACACACAGAGCTATATTTTGTTCCCAGAAGCACCTATAGGACTTGAAGTGTGTTAGTCCCATCACACACACAGAGCTATATTTTCTTCCCAGAAGCACCTATAGGACTTGAAGTGTGTTAGTCCCATTACACACACAGAGCTATATTTTCTTCCCAGAAGCACCTATAGGACTTGAAGTGTGTTAGTCCCATCACACACACAGAGCTATATTTTGTTCCCAGAAGCACCTATAGGACTTGAAGTGTGTTAGTCCCATTACACACACAGAGCTATATTTTCTTCCCAGAAGCACCTATAGGACTTGAAGTGTGTTAGTCCCATCACACACACAGAGCTATATTTTCTTCCCAGAAGCACCTATAGGACTTGAAGTGTGTTAGTCCCATTACACACACAGAGCTATATTTTGTTCCCAGAAGCACCTATAGGACTTGAAGTGTGTTAGTCCCATCACACACACAGAGCTATATTTTCTTCCCAGAAGCACCTATAGGACTTGAAGTGTGTTAGTCCCATTACACACACAGAGCTATATTTTCTTCCCAGAAGCACCTATAGGACTTGAAGTGTGTTAGTCCCATCACACACACAGAGCTATATTTTGTTCCCAGAAGCACCTATAGGACTTGAAGTGTGTTAGTCCCATTACACACACAGAGCTATATTTTGTTCCCAGAAGCACCTATAGGACTTGAAGTGTGTTAGTCCCATCACACACACAGAGCTATATTTTGTTCCCAGAAGCACCTATAGGACTTGAAGTGTGTTAGTCCCATTACACACACAGAGCTATATTTTCTTCCCAGAAGCACCTATAGGACTTGAAGTGTGTTAGTCCCATTACACACACAGAGCTATATTTTCTTCCCAGAAGCACCTATAGGACTTGAAGTGTGTTAGTCCCATTACACACACAGAGCTATATTTTGTTCCCAGAAGCACCTATAGGACTTGAAGTGTGTTAGTCCCATCACACACACAGAGCTATATTTTGTTCCCAGAAGCACCTATAGGACTTGAAGTGTGTTAGTCCCATTACACACACAGAGCTATATTTTCTTCCCAGAAGCACCTATAGGACTTGAAGTGTGTTAGTCCCATTACACACACAGAGCTATATTTTCTTCCCAGAAGCACCTATAGGACTTGAAGTGTGTTAGTCCCATCACACACACAGAGCTATATTTTGTTCCCAGAAGCACCTATAGGACTTGAAGTGTGTTAGTCCCATTACACACACAGAGCTATATTTTTCTTCCCAGAAGCACCTATAGGACTTGAAGTGTGTTAGTCCCATTACACACACAGAGCTATATTTTCTTCCCAGAAGCACCTATAGGACTTGAAGTGTGTTAGTCCCATTACACACACAGAGCTATATTTTTTCTTCCCAGAAGCACCTATAGGACTTGAAGTGTGTTAGTCCCATTACACACACAGAGCTATATTTTGTTCCCAGAAGCACCTATAGGACTTGAAGTGTGTTAGTCCCATCACACACACAGAGCTATATTTTGTTCCCAGAAGCACCTATAGGACTTGAAGTGTGTTAGTCCCATCACACACACAGAGCTATATTTTCTTCCCAGAAGCACCTATAGGACTTGAAGTGTGTTAGTCCCATCACACAGAGCTCCTCTATTTTCTTTGCAGAAGCACCCACAGGACTTCTAGTGTGTTAGTGGCATCACACAGAGCTCCTCTATTTTCTTTGCAGAAGCACCCATAGGACTTCTAGTGTGTTAGTGGCATCACACAGAGCTCCTATATATTCTTCTCAGCAGCACCCACAGGACTTCTAGTGTGTTAGTGGCATCACACAGAGCTCCTCTATTTTCTTTGCAGAAGCACCCATAGGACTTCTAGTGTGTTAGTGGCATCACACAGAGCTCCTATATATTCTTCTCAGCAGCACCCACAGGACTTCTAGTGTGTTAGTGGCATCACACAGAGCTCCTCTATTTTCTTTGCAGAAGCACCCATAGGACTTCTAGTGTGTTAGTGGCATCACACAGAGCTCCTCTATTTTCTTTGCAGAAGCACCCACAGGACTTCTAGTGTGTTAGTGGCATCACACAGAGCTCCTCTATTTTCTTTGCAGAAGCACCCATAGGACTTCTAGTGTGTTAGTGGCATCACACAGAGCTCCTATATTGTCTTCTCAGCAGCACCCACAGGACTTCTAGTGTGTTAGTGGCATCACACAGAGCTCCTCTATTTTCTTTGCAGAAGCACCCATAGGACTTCTAGTGTGTTAGTGGCATCACACAGAGCTCCTATATATTCTTCTCAGCAGCACCCACAGGACTTCTAGTGTGTTAGTGGCATCACACAGAGCTCCTCTATTTTCTTTGCAGAAGCACCCATAGGACTTCTAGTGTGTTAGTGGCATCACACAGAGCTCCTCTATTTTCTTTGCAGAAGCACCCACAGGACTTCTAGTGTGTTAGTGGCATCACACAGAGCTCCTCTATTTTCTTTGCAGAAGCACCCATAGGACTTCTAGTGTGTTAGTGGCATCACACAGAGCTCCTATATATTCTTCTCAGCAGCACCCACAGGACTTCTAGTGTGTTAGTGGCATCACACAGAGCTCCTCTATTTTCTTTGCAGAAGCACCCATAGGACTTCTAGTGTGTTAGTGGCATCACACAGAGCTCCTATATATTCTTCTCAGCAGCACCCACAGGACTTCTAGTGTGTTAGTGGCATCACACAGAGCTCCTCTATTTTCTTTGCAGAAGCACCCATAGGACTTCTAGTGTGTTAGTGGCATCACACAGAGCTCCTATATTGTCTTCTCAGCAGCACCCACAGGACTTCTAGTGTGTTAGTGGCATCACACAGAGCTCCTCTATTTTCTTTGCAGAAGCACCCATAGGACTTCTAGTGTGTTAGTGGCATCACACAGAGCTCCTATATATTCTTCTCAGCAGCACCCACAGGACTTCTAGTGTGTTAGTGGCATCACACAGAGCTCCTCTCTATTTTCTTTGCAGAAGCACCCATAGGACTTCTAGTGTGTTAGTGGCATCACACAGAGCTCCTATATATTCTTCTCAGCAGCACCCACAGGACTTCTAGTGTGTTAGTGGCATCACACAGAGCTCCTCTATTTTCTTTGCAGAAGCACCCATAGGACTTCTAGTGTGTTAGTGGCATCACACAGAGCTCCTATATTGTCTTCTCAGCAGCACCCACAGGACTTCTAGTGTGTTAGTGGCATCACACAGAGCTCCTCTATTTTCTTTGCAGAAGCACCCATAGGACTTCTAGTGTGTTAGTGGCATCACACAGAGCTCCTATATTGTCTTCTCAGCAGCACCCACAGGACTTCTAGTGTGTTAGTGGCATCACACAGAGCTCCTCTATTTTCTTTGCAGAAGCACCCATAGGACTTCTAGTGTGTTAGTGGCATCACACAGAGCTCCTATATTGTCTTCTCAGCAGCACCCACAGGACTTCTAGTGTGTTAGTGGCATCACACAGAGCTCCTCTATTTTCTTTGCAGAAGCACCCATAGGACTTCTAGTGTGTTAGTGGCATCACACAGAGCTCCTATATATTCTTCTCAGCAGCACCCACAGGACTTCTAGTGTGTTAGTGGCATCACACAGAGCTCCTCTATTTTCTTTGCAGAAGCACCCACAGGACTTCTAGTGTGTTAGTGGCATCACACAGAGCTCCTCTATTTTCTTTGCAGAAGCACCCATAGGACTTCTAGTGTGTTAGTGGCATCACACAGAGCTCCTATATATTCTTCTCAGCAGCACCCACAGGACTTCTAGTGTGTTAGTGGCATCACACAGAGCTCCTCTATTTTCTTTGCAGAAGCACCCATAGGACTTCTAGTGTGTTAGTGGCATCACACAGAGCTCCTATATTTTCTTCTCAGCAGCACCCACAGGACTACCGACTACAATGGCTGGAAGACCGCCAAGGGGAGGCAGAGCGTGCAGAGCCAAGAACACAGGGCAGGCAGGCTCTGTTTCTAGTGGACGTGGCCGTGGACGTGGACGTGGTCGTGCATCGTCATCAGCACGTGGCCATGGGACACGCGCGTCTTTGTTTTCGGCAGCTGGACATGTGGAGCCGCATCATGCTGAAGGCTTGGTAGAATGGATGACCAAGCCCTCCTCATCCTCCTCATCCTCTCTCACCCAGGCTCAGGGTACTGACAGAGCATCATCAGCCACCCCTTCCCTAGACCCACCATGTCCTCCTGAGGAGTCCCCCGAACTCTTTGAGCACAGTGTTGGGTACATGCTCCAGGAGGATGCCCAACGATTCGAAGGCTCGGATGACGATACCCAGCTTGAGGAATCTGGCAGTACAGTTCCACCAGCTGCAGCTTACTGCCAGGTTTGCTCTAGTGGTGAAGAGGGAGGGGATGATGAGGTCACTGACTCCACGTGGGTGCCTCAAGGGAGAGAGGATGAGGAGGAGGACGAGGAGGAGGAGGATGCGGCGTCACATGTCCAACGAGGCAGGATGCCCCCTGGAGGCCAGGTAGAGGCCAGCACAGCAACTGTACAACACCGCAGAGCTCCGCCTGTGCAGGGCGCTGCCTCTGCACGTTATCAGAAAAGTTCTTTGGTGTGGGCCTTTTTTGAGACGAGTGCAGCAGATCGCACCACTGCTATTTGCAATATTTGTCTCAAGCGTATCTCGCGTGGCCAAAACATCAGCCGCTTGGGCACGACAAGCATGACCAGACATATGGCGACCTGCCATGCAGCTCGTTGGCAGGCACACATAAAAGACCCACACCAAAGAACTAAGCGGACCTCTCCTTGCTCCTCCTCAGCTGGGATCTCCATCCCCACTACACCTTCAGTCCTCTCTGAAAGCTGCTCTGAGAGGACTGAAGGTGTAGAATTCGGTGTGTCACAACCAAGTACTTGCAGTACACCGACGTCCGAATGCAGCAGGCAAATTTCCCTGCCCCAGCTGCTGGACCGTAGAAAGAAGTACACTCCCAGCCATCCACATGCCCAGCGGTTGAATGCTAGCCTTGCTAAATTGCTAGCACTTCAACTGCTGCCTTTTCAGTTGGTAGACTCGGCCCCCTTCCGTGAGTTTGTTCAATGTGCGGTTCCTCAGTGGCAGGTTCCCAAACGCCACTTTTTCTCGCGGAAGGCGATTCCGTCTCTCTACCGGCATGTGGAGGGCAATGTCCATGCCTCGCTGGACAGGGCGGTCAGCGGTAAGGTGCATATTACCGCTGACTCATGGTCCAGCAGGCATGGACAGGGACGGTACCTTTCTTTCACGGCCCATTGGGTCACTCTATTGGCAGCTGGGAGGGATGCAGGACAAGGTGCAGTAGTGTTGGAGGTTGTTCCGCCACCACGCCTCCAAAACGCGACTACTGCTACTGGTTGTGACACACCTCTCTCCTCCACCCCCTCCTCTTCTTCTTCCTCCAGTGCTCTGTCCTTGGAACCAGCGGTGCTCCGTAGGCGTACAAGGGGCTACGCAAGTACGCAGGCAAAAAGATGCCATGCCGTGCTTGCGCTGGTGTGTTTGGGGGACAGGAGCCACACTGGGCCAGAGGTTCTGGCAGCTCTGCAGGGGCAGGCCGAGAGGTGGTTGACGCCACGTCAGCTTAAGCCAGGAATGGTCGTTTCTGACAATGGCACCAACCTCCTCTCCGCCCTGCGACAGGGGCAGCTCACCCATGTGCCCTGCATGGCTCACGTCCTCAACCTGGTGGTGCAGCGGTTCTTGGGCAGGTTCCCAGGCTTACAGGATGTCCTGAGGCAGGCCAGGAAAGTCTGTGTGCATTTCCGCCGATCTTATAATGCCAGTGCTCGGCTGACTGAGCTGCAAAAGGAGCTGAACCTGCCCAAGAACCGCCTAATATCTGACATGCCCACCAGGTGGAACTCAACGTTGGCCATGCTGCAGCGACTGCACACGCAGCAGAGGGCCATCAATGAGTACCTTTGCGACTACGGCACCAGGACAGGGTCAGGGGAGCTTGGTTTTTTTTCCCCACGTCAGTGGAGCATGATCAGGGATGCATGCACTGTCCTCTCACCATTTGAGGAGGCCACGAGGATGGTGAGCAGTGACAGTGCATGCATCAGTGACACTGTCCCTCTTGTCCACCTGTTGGAGCATACGCTGCGTGGGATAATGGACAGGGCACTTGAGGCAGAACAGAGGCAGGAAGAGGAGGACTTCCTTGCCTCTCAAGGCCCCCTTTATCCGGACAGTGTTCCTTCTGTCCCACCCATCACACAGGAAGAGGATGAGGAGGAGGAGGAGGAGGAGGAGGAGGAGGATTGTGTGAGCATGGAGGTGGAGCCTGGCACTCAGCATCAGCAGCAGCAGTCTTTTAGGGATGATGTACAGTCCCAACAAGCCAGTGGACTTGTACGTGGCTGGGAGGAGGTGGCTGGCGATCATGTCATCCTCAGTGACCCAGAAGACTCCGGACCGAATGCCTCAGCTAACCTACGCTGCATGGCCTCCCTGATCCTGCAAAGCCTGCGGAAGGATCCTCGTGTTCTTCGGATCAAGGAGAGGGACCATTACTGGCTGGCCACTCTCCTTGATCCGCGGTACAAGGGTAAGGTTGCGGACCTTATCTTGCCGTCGCAGAGGGAGCAGAGGATGAGACATCTCAGGGAGGCCTTGCAGAAAGGTCTGTGCAACGCGTTCCAGAAACTGGGAGGCTACAAACTCCTGGTCCTGGGCGACGAGTTGCTGAGGCTTCGGTCAGTGGCAGAAGGAGCGGTGGGGAAGGTGGACGTCTGACCGATGCGTTCAGACAATTTTTTAGTCCGCAGCCCCAAGGTATGATCGGTTCCAGCAACCATCGCCAGCGTCTGATATACATGGTGCAGGAATACCTTGGGGCAAGGTCAGACTTGGACACCTTTCCCACCGAAAATCCTCTGGCTTACTGGGTCCTGAGGATGGATCACTGGCCAGAGCTTGCACAGTATGCAATTGAGCTACTGGCCTGTCCTGCCTCCAGCGTTCTTTCCGAACGCACATTCAGTGCTGCTGGAGGATTTGTGACTGATCATAGGGTGCGCCTGTCCACCGCCTCGGTTGATCGACTGACATTCATCAAAATGAATCAGTCTTGGATCACCACCAGCTACCAGGCACCTGAGGCGGATATAACCGAATAATTTTTAATGTCACATCCCTTCAAGACTGCCTATGCTGATGCTGAGTGACTGTCCTCTTATGTTCACTGACTATCCTCTTCCTCCTCCTCAATGATCCATGCCACCACACCAGTGCCTAAGGCACAATTTTTCAGCCCCTGTTTAACAGGGGCGTGTACTTACAATTTTTTAAAAAAATGCTTCGCAACACGTGTGACTGCTGTGCTCCAAGTACAGTCTCTGTGAGGGCCGTGTTGCAGTGTTGTGGCACCAGCACCAGTGCCTAAGGCACAATTTTTCAGCCCCTGTTTAACAGGGGCGTGTACTTACAATTTTTTAAAAAAATGCTTCGCAACACGTGTGACTGCTGTGCTCCAAGTACAGTCTCTGTGAGGGGTTGCAGTGTTGTGGCACCAGCACCAGTGCCTAAGGCACAATTTTTCAGCCCCTGTTTAACAGGGCGTGTACTTACAATTTTTTAAAAAAAATGCTTCGCAACACGTGTGACTGCTGTGCTCCAAGTACAGTATCTGTGAGGGCCGGGTTGCAGTGTTGTGGCACCAGCACCAGTGCCTAAGGCACAATTTTTCAGCCCCTGTTTAACAGGGGCGTGTACTTACAATTTTTTAAAAAAATGCTTCGCAACACGTGTGACTGCTGTGCTCCAAGTACAGTATCTGTGAGGGCCGGGTTGCAGTGTTGTGGCACCAGCACCAGTGCCTAAGGCACAATTTTTCAGCCCCTGTTTAACAGGGGCGTGTACTTACAATTTTTTAACAAAATGCTTCGCAACACGTGTGACTGCTGTGCTCCAAGTACAGTCTCTGTGAGGGGTTGCAGTGTTGTGGCACCAGCACCAGTGCCTAAGGCACAATTTTTCAGCCCCTGTTTAACAGGGGCGGGTAATTACAAATCTTGATCTAATAGTTCACAGCAGGGCCCATTCCTGCGCCCACCAAGAGTAACTATGAGGGCCTGCAGTCTTGTGGCAACACCGTCCACCACCACCGCCAAAGGCCCAATTTTTCTGCCCTGTTCATCAGGTTCTTGCAATTACAAATCTTGATCTAATAGTTCACAGCAGGGCCCATTCCTGCGCCCACCAAGAGTAACTATGAGGGCCTGCAGTCTTGTGGCAACACCGTCCACCACCACCACCGCCAAAGGCCCAATTTTTCTGCCCTGTTCATCAGGTGCTTGCAATTACAAATCTTGATCTAATAACTCACAGCAGGGCCCATTCCTGCGCCCACCAAGAGTAACTGTGAGAGCTTACAGTCTTGTGGCAAAACCGTCCACCACCACCACCACCACCCCCCAATTTTTATGCCCTGTTCAACAGGTGCATGCAATTACAAATCTTGATCTATTAACTCACAGCAGGGCCCATTCCTGTGCCCACCAGTCTTGTGGCTACACCAACATCTAATAGGGCAAATTTCTGCAGAGTATATACGCCAGGCCCCTACTTTCAAACATCCAACTTACAAACGACTCCTACTTGCAAATGGAAAGAGAAAACAGGAAGTGAGAGGAAATCTACCCCTAGGAAGGGAAATTCTATCCTGTTAGATTTAATTTGGGAAAAAGGTATCTCCTCTCTACTGATACTTTATCACCAATCCTTGTTTCAATTAAAACCCCACTTTTCCAAAAACATTTGTCATTGGGACGGAAAGTGAGGTGACATGTTCTGAACAGATGTGCAAAGACAGCAAATGTTACATGGTTGATAACCCCTCCCTATGTTCTCCAAAAAGCTTAAAAATATATTTTTTTGGGATGGAGCTACACTTCATAATGTACCTGTTCAGATTCTACTTAAGAACAAACCTAAAGCCGCAAGTGTTTTTAAATGGCTTCTTTTTTTCCTTTACAAATGTCATTTTGTGCAAGGACAGTTCTAAACACGGGAAACACATGCCACTTCACAGGCATACTTTAGACACCCCCCAGGTACCATATTTAAAGGAAAATTTCACTTTTTTTTTTTCACTTTATGCATCATTAAAATGACTGCTCCCGAAAAAACGTTAGTTTTTAAAAGTTCTTTTTGCATTGATATATGTCCCCTGGGCAGGACCCGGGTCCCCAAACCTGTTTTATGACATTAACATGCATATTGGCCGTTGTAATTAGCACTTTTGATTTCGAACGTTCGCGTCCATTATAACGTATAGGGTTCGAAAATTCGCGCGAACTTTCGGTCCGTTCGAAGGTTCTGGTTCGAACCGAACCCGGGGGTGTTCGGCTCATCCCTACTCATCATATAGGCAAATAGGACAAATACTGTCACGCTGTCCCAAAAATTGCTGGAATACATTGCTCAATGCTGCTAGCACACACAAGAACAAGGAAAAAGGAAGGACACAGCAAGGACAACTCACTCACTGTAAACTGCAATGCAGCATGGGAGGAGCAATGCGTTCTGGGTAATTTTCTTAAAGGCACAGATATAACTACTGTAAACTGAACAAAACGTATACAAAAACGGATGTAAACGTGTACATTAACGGATACAAACGGAACAAAAGTTGGATGATAACCGAGATTAACGGAACGGGTGACGGATGAGACAACGGATAAGAACTGATATGTTTTTAACGTGGCTAAACTGACCGTGTGAAAGGGGCCTAAGATTGATTTGGATGTGCAGTTTGCAGCATTTTTAGCCACAGGGTTTGGTTCTTTTATTTTCTAACTTCAGAATACATTTTTCTTGCTGATTAGTTTGTCTGAGGTTAGTTGGTTGCCTGAAAGCCAGTATTAGGCGGTAATTGGAATATTTCTTACAGAGTTTCATCCTCTGTTAGGATGGGTTGTAAATCTTTGATTTATCTTTCTTATCTTGTGCTGGATTATATGTGGTTACTAGAGTTATAGTTGCATAGTAGGTGAGGTCGAAAAAAGACACAAGTCCATCAAGTCCAACCTATGTGTGTGATTATAAGTCAGCATTGCATTGTATATCCCTGTATGTTGTGGTCGTTCAGGTGCTTATCTAATAGTTTCTTTAACCACTTCCCGACCGGCGCATGACGATGTACGTCGGCAGAATGGCACGGACAGGCATAAGGGCGTACAGGTACGTCCCTTTAAAAATTCCGCCGGGCCATTGCGCGCGCACTGGTCGGAACCCCCGTGAGTCCGGTCGCGGGTCCCGCAGACTCGATCGCCGCAGGGATACCCACGATCGTCTCACGGGAGGCTGAACAGGGCGATGCAGAAGTAAACAGCATCTCTCTGTTCTGCCTAGCAACAAGTGACATTGATCTCTGCTCCCTGTGATTGGTGATTGGAGCAGAGATCAGTGTTCACTAACACACAGCCACGCCCCACAGTTAGTAACACGCCCCTAGGACACACTTAACCCCTACACTGCCACCTCCTGGTTAACTCCTTCACTGCCAGTGTCATTTACACAGGAATCAGTGCATTTGTATAGCAGTGATTGCTGTATAAATGGCAATGGTCCCAAAAATGTGTCAAAAATGTTCTGATGTGTCCGCCATAATGTCGCAGCCACAATAAAAATTGCAGCCATTACTAGTAAAAAAAATAAAATTAATAAAAATGCCATAAAACTATCCCCTTGTAACGCCGAGCGCTCCGGGTATCTCCTCCACCCCGGAGCGCTCACGGCGTTCTCCCTCCTGCAGCGCCTCGGTCAGTTCCCCTGACCTCAGGCGCTGCAGCGTTGCTGGGATGCGATCCTCGGTCTGCCCGGGGATCGCATCCCACTCCTCTCACCTGTCCCCCGCTCCTTCCGGCGTGCGCGTGCTCCCGCTCCCCAGGCGCGCGCGCGCGCGCGCGTGTTCCCTCACTTAAAGGGCCAGCGCACAATCAATTGGTGCCTGGCCCAATTACTGTTTTCCCCCAAAATCAATAAAAACCCACTTCCCCTTCCTGTCCTCGCCGGATCTTGTGTTGCCTTTGTGCCCAGTGAAAGCGTTAGTGTGTTTTGCTCCCTCTGTGTATCCAGACCTTTGCTGTTGCCCCCGACTACGAACCTTTGCCACCTGCCTTGACCCTTTGCTACGTCTGACCTTCCTTTTGCCTAATCCTTGTGTACCGCGCTTGTCTCAGCTGTCAGTGGGGTCGAGTTGCTATTGGAGGACACGACCTGGTTGCTACCGCCGCTGCAAGTCCATCCCGCCTTGCGGCGGGCTCTGGTGAAAACCAGTAGCAACATTAGAACCGGTCCTCCAATACAACCCGTGCTATCGCCCCATTGGCATAGGGGATCCACCTCCTGTTCCCCGTCGTACCCGGTACGTGACAGTAGATCCGGCCATGGATCCCGCTGAGGTCCCGCTGCCTAGCCTCTCGGATCTGACCACGGTGGTCGCCCAACAAGGACAGCAATTGGCGCAGTTGACTGCTATGCTACAGCAGCTTCTACCGTCTCCACCGCCAGCTCCTACATCTCCTCCGCCACGAGTTGCTGCTGCGAGGATCCGCCTGTCCCTTCCTGACAAATTCAATGGGGATCCCAAGCTGTGCCGAGGGTTCCTATCCCAGTGTTCCCTCCATCTGGAGATGTTGTCGGACCAGTTCCCCACAGAACGGTCAAAGGTGGCGTTCGTGGTCAGCTTACTATCTGATAAGGCCCTAGCCTGGGCTACACCACTTTGGGACCGTGGCGATCCTGCCACAGCTTCTATCCCAGCCTTCTTCTCTGAGGTCCGCAGTGTCTTCGAAGAACCAGCCCGGGCCTCCTCTGCCGAGACGGCTCTCCTGAACCTCGTCCAGGGGAATTCTTCAGTGGGCGATTACGCCATTCAGTTCCGCACCCTGGCATCTGAACTCTCCTGGAACAATGAGGCCCTCTGCGCAACCTTCAAAAAAGGTCTATCCAGTCATGTCAAAGATGTACTGGCGTCGCGTGAGATTCCTGCTACCCTGTCTGAACTCATCCAGCTAGCCACCCGCATTGACATGCGTTATACCGAAAGGCGCCTAGAGCTACGACAGGAAAGGGACTGTGGTCGCGTCAGGCGGTTTCCGCGCCTGGCACCTCTCTTCCAGAATCCTCTGCAACCCGTTCCTGCTCCTCCTGCTGAGGAGGCTATGCAAGTGGATCGGTCACGCTTGACCACACAAGAGAGGACTCGGCGCCGAGATCATAATCTGTGCCTGTATTGCGCCAGTCCCGACCATTTCCTAAAGGACTGCTCTATCCGCCCTCAGCGTCAGGGAAACGCTCGCACCTAGCTAACGTAGGAGAGGCGCTGCTAGGTGTGGATTCTTCCTCTCCCCGTCTGACCATTCCTGTGCGGATTTCTCTGACCAAGGGATCCTCTTTCTCCACGGTGGCCTTTCTGGACTCTGGTTCGGCAGGAAACTTCAATGAAGCTTCACTCATCAACAAATTTAATGTTCCAGTTACTCGTCTCGTCAAGCCCTTTTTCATCACCTCTGTAAATGGTCAAAATCTGAACTGTATAGTGCGATTTCGCACTGAACCTCTTCTCATGAAGATTGGAGTTCTCCATCATGAAAAGATTAGCTTCTTGGTGTTACCCAACTGTACCTCAGAGATCCTTTTGGGCCTACCCTGGCTCCAGTTACATTCTCCTACCCTCGACTGGTCCTCGGGGGACATCAAGAGTTGGGGTCCTTCCTGTCACAGGCATTGCCTCAAGGCGGTACCCATTAAACAACTTTCCAACGCTCCTGCTCTGCCTAATCTTCCCAAGCCTTACCAGGACTTTTCCGACGTGTTTTGCAAAAAGCAAGCGGAGGTTTTGCCACCACACAGACCCTTTGATTGCCCTATTGATCTCCTCCCTGGTACCACCCCGTCCCGTGGCAGGATCTACCCTCTCTCCGTTCCGGAGACACAAGCCATGACAGACTACATCCAGGAGAACCTCAAGAGAGGCTTCATCCGCAAGTCCTCTTCCCCTGCTGGAGCAGGATTCTTCTTTGTCGCCAAAAAGGACGGGTCCCTACGTCCCTGCATTGACTATCGTAGTCTTAATAAAATCACGGTAAAAAATCGCTACCCACTGCCTCTCATCTCTGAACTGTTTGACCGTTTGCGCGGAGCAAGTCTTTTCACCAAACTGGACCTCCGGGGCGCATATAATCTCATCCGTATCCGTAAAGGCGATGAATGGAAAACCGCCTTTAACACCCGTGACGGACACTTTGAATACCTAGTCATGCCCTTTGGGTTATGCAATGCCCCTGCGGTCTTCCAAGACTTTGTGAATGAGATTTTCAGAGATCTGCTGTACACTTGTGTTGTTGTCTATCTGGATGATATCCTGATTTTCTCCTCTAGCTTGGAGGAGCACCGTCTTCATGTCCGCCAAGTGCTCCAGCGACTCCGTGATAACCGTCTGTACGCCAAACTAGAGAAATGTCTCTTTGAACGCTGCAGTCTTCCCTTCCTGGGGTACTTGGTCTCTGGACAAGGTCTCCAAATGGACCCTGCGAAACTCTCTGCTGTCCTGAACTGGCCACGTCCTACTGGGCTGCGGGCCATCCAGCGTTTCCTCGGATTCGCCAACTATTACCGCCAGTTCATTTCCCACTTTTCCACCATTGTCGCGCCTATTGTGGCACTAACCAGAAAAAGTGCGGATCCGAGGTCCTGGCCTCCTCAAGCTAATGAGGCATTTAACCGCCTCAAGTCTGTCTTTGCCTCTGCACCAGTTCTGTCCAGGCCTGACCCCCTCAAACCGTTCTTCATGGAAGTCGATGCCTCCTCTGTGGGAGCTGGAGCCGTGCTTCTCCAGAAGGACTCCAAGGGCAAGAACGTCACCTGTGGTTTTTTCTCCAAGACCTTTTCCCCCCCTGAAAAGAACTATTCCATTGGAGACCGTGAATTACTGGCCATTAAGCTAGCACTTGAGGAGTGGAGACATCTCCTTGAGGGGTCCGCTCATCTCATCACGATCTTCACTGATCACAAAAATCTCTCTTACCTCCAGTCCGCCCAGCGATTAAACCCACGCCAAGCCAGGTGGTCGTTGTTTTTTGCCCGCTTCAACTTCGAGATTCACTTCCGTCCTGCAGACAAGAATGTCAGGGCTGACGCCCTCTCTCGTTCCACCGATTCCTCTGAGTCCGACTCTCCTGTACAACATATTGTACCTCCTGAGTGTCTGATCTCTTCTGCCCCGGCCTCCTTACTGCAAGTTCCTCCGGGGAAAACCCTGGTCCCTCCACGTCTCCGACTTCAGGTCCTCAAATGGGGTCACTCCTCCCATCTGGCTGGTCATCCTGGAATCAAGAAATCCTCCCAACTGATTTCCAGGTATTACTGGTGGCCTTCCTTAAAAAAGGATGTGACGGACTTCGTACAGGCCTGTACCACATGTGCTCGAAACAAGACTCCTCACCAAAGGCCTGCAGGTCTTCTTCACCCTCTGCCTGTGCCTGAACGACCCTGGGCCCACATAGCTATGGATTTCATCACGGACCTCCCTCCTTCCCACGGCCACACTACCATATGGGTGGTCGTGGATCGTTTCTCCAAAATGGCACATTTTGTCCCGCTTCCAGGGCTTCCTTCTGCACCTATACTCGCCAAACATTTCTTCCTTCAGATTTTTCGCCTTCATGGACTTCCATCCCACATCGTCTCGGACAGAGGCGTCCAGTTTGTGTCTAAGTTCTGGAGAGCTCTCTGCAGTCAATTGAAAGTCAAACTAGACTTCTCCTCTGCCTACCACCCTCAGTCCAATGGACAAGTGGAGAGAGTCAACCAGATCCTGGGGGCCTACCTGCGACACTTTGTCTCGGCCCGTCAAGACGACTGGGCTGACCTCCTACCCTGGGCCGAATTTTCTTATAATTTGAAAGAGTCTGAGTCTTCCTCTCTATCACCCTTCTTTGTGGTTTACGGCCGTCATCCTCTTCCCCCCCTACCCATCCCCACTTCTTCCGGAGTCCCCGCTGTAGACGAAGTCACCCAGGAGCTGTCATCCATCTGGAAAGAGACCCAAAGGTCGCTTGCCCTGGCCTCTTCTCGCATGAAGAAACATGCTGACAGCAAAAGAAGACCTCCTCCGGTATTCTCCCCTGGCGATAGGGTGTGGCTCTCCTCCAAGTACATTAGGTTCCGCATCCCCAGTTACAAGTTGGGTCCCCGCTACCTCGGCCCATTCAAGATCAAGGCTCAGATCAATTCTGTGTCCTACAAACTGCATCTTCCTCCTTCCCTCCGCATTCCCAACTCCTTCCATGTTTCTCTCCTCAAACCCTTTGTTCTTAATCGCTTTTCCCCCAAGGTCCCCGCTCCTGCTCCGGTCACCGGCTCCTCCGACATCTTCTCCGTTAAAGAGATCCTTGCCTCTAGAACCGTCCGAGGTAAACGTTTCTATCTTGTTGACTGGGAGAACTGTGGGCCTGAGGAGAGGTCTTGGGAACCGGAAGGTAACATCATTGACAAAGATCTCATCCGCAGGTTCTTGGGTTCCAGGAGGAGGACGAGGCCCAAGAGGAGGGGGAGACCCAAGGGGGGGGTACTGTAACGCCGAGCGCTCCGGGTATCTCCTCCACCCCGGAGCGCTCACGGCGTTCTCCCTCCTGCAGCGCCTCGGTCAGTTCCCCTGACCTCAGGCGCTGCAGCGTTGCTGGGATGCGATCCTCGGTCTGCCCGGGGATCGCATCCCACTCCTCTCACCTGTCCCCCGCTCCTTCCGGCGTGCGCGCGCTCCCGCTCCCCAGGCGCGCGCGAGTGTTCCCTCACTTAAAGGGCCAGCGCACAATCAATTGGTGCCTGGCCCAATTACTGTTTTCCCCCAAAATCAATAAAAACCCACTTCCCCTTCCTGTCCTCGCCGGATCTTGTGTTGCCTTTGTGCCCAGTGAAAGCGTTAGTGTGTTTTGCTCCCTCTGTGTATCCAGACCTTTGCTGTTGCCCCCGACTACGAACCTTTGCCACCTGCCTTGACCCTTTGCTACGTCTGACCTTCCTTTTGCCTAATCCTTGTGTACCGCGCTTGTCTCAGCTGTCAGTGGGGTCGAGTTGCTATTGGAGGACACGACCTGGTTGCTACCGCCGCTGCAAGTCCATCCCGCCTTGCGGCGGGCTCTGGTGAAAACCAGTAGCAACATTAGAACCGGTCCTCCAATACAACCCGTGCTATCGCCCCATTGGCATAGGGGATCCACCTCCTGTTCCCCGTCGTACCCGGTACGTGACACCCCTATTTTGTAAACGCTATAACTTTTGCACAAACCAATCATTCGCTTATTGCAATTTTTTTTTACCAAAAATATGTAGAAGAATACGTATCGGCCTAAACTGAGGAAAAAAAGTTTTTTTATATATTTTTGGGGGATATTTATTATAGCAAAAAATAAAAAAGAATGCGTTTTTTTTTTCAAAATTGTCGCTCTTTTTTGTTTATAGCGCAAAAAATTAAAACCGCAGGGGCGGCCAAATACCACCAAAAGAAAGCTCTACTTGTGGGAAAAAAAGGACGTCAATTTTGTTTGGGAGCCAAGTCGCATGACTGCGCAATTGTCAGTTAAAGCGACGCAGTGCCGAATCGCAAAAAGTGGTCTGGTCTTAAGCCAGCAAAATGGTCCGGTCTGAAAGTGGTTGAACTATCAATGCTCCACGCTGAGACCACCGCCTATGGAAGGGAATTCCGCATTCCTTGCCGCTCTTACAATAAAGAACCCTCTACTCAGTTTAAGGTTAAACCGCTTTTCTTCTAATTTTAATGAGTGGCAACTTGTCTTGTTAAACTCCCTTCCGCAAATAAGTTTTATCCCTATTGTGGGGTCACCAGTACATATGGGTTACGTATAAATGTGTGTGTATATGTATGTGTGTGTGTATATATATATATATATATATATATATATATATATATATATATATACACAATCTTTTTTTTTTTTTTTTTTTTTTTACCTCTATTTGAGAAGATTTTCTCTTTTGGATTTTCAAGGCTGTTTTTATGCTTGCATTGATGGTTTTGCCCTTGTTACCCTATTTATGGAAGGAGTCTGCTAGTATTCTGAGATGTTTATCTGTCTCCTGGGTCTGAGCATATACAGTGGTATCTTATGGGCCTGGCTGTGTATGATTGCCCGTTTGGTGTGTTGGGGGTGCAAACTGGAACTGTGGAAGTAGTTGCATCTGTAAGTGGGTTTCCTGTGTATTGAGATATGCAGCTTCTCATCTCTGATTTATACGTTGGTTTTTAGAAAGTTGACGTGTGTTTTTGAATTGTTCATTTTTAGTTTGATGGGTGAAAAGTTTTGGTCAATGAGTTGAATTGTTTTTAATTTTATTCGCCACCTGTCCATATGATGAATGTCATCGATATAACGATGTATCTGTATGGCTTTTGTTGTATGCTTTTCAGGAAGTTGTCCTCCAGGTCAGCCATAAGTAGGTTTGCATATTGGGGTGCCTATTTGCTTCCCATAGCAGGGTCGTTGCACTGAAGATAATGTTATTATTAAAAGTCAAGTAGTTGTGTTTAACCAGCTCAATGCGGACACTTTCACCCCCTTCCTTCCCAGACCAATTTTCAGCTTTCAGCGCTCACACTTTGAGAATTGCGCCGTCATGCAACGCTGTACCCAAATTAAAATTTAATATAATTTTTTTTTTTCACACAAATACAGCTTTCTTTTGGTGGTATTTGATCACCACTGGGGTTTTTATTTTTTACGCTACAAATGAAAAAAGAATGAAAATCTGTTTTTAAAAAAAAATGCATTTTCTTAGTTTCCGTTATAAAGTTTAGCAAATAAGTAATTTCTCTTCTTAAACTTTGACCAAAAATTATGCTGCTACATTTTTGTGGTAAAAATAACCCAAATCAGTGTATATTTGGTCTGTGTGAAAGTTAGAGTCCACAAGCTATGGTAGCAATGACAGATGTTGATCGGCCACCGGCGGTGATGGGGGACTGACAGATGTTTTGTGCACTGTGACAGATGTGATGGGGACAGGGGTGACGGTGGTGATTGGTGTACTGTTTTTGGGGGAATCTGTGACCGCTCTCTGTATAAAATCCTCCTTGCACAGAGAGCTGTCAAAGGGCTGCAGATTCCCCCGCTCCCCCCCAACTGAGCTCGGCAGGGAGAACTGTCAGAGATGCGCATCTCTGTTTACGTTGTGACGGCTGTGATTGGACACAGCTGTCACGTGATCGGGAGGGCCAATCACGGCACTCATATTCCGATCTCTGCTCAGCTGGATCCTGTGTCCGGCTCAGGGAGCCTTCCTGAACGTCTACTCAGAACGAGGAAAGGACTACACTGCGTTTAAGTGGCCGGGTGGGAAGTGGTTAAAGAATGAATTCAATGAGCTGTTTAACATCCTCAGTGCTGTTTTTGTGGTTTGAAGATAAAAATCTGTGACATGCAGCAGACATACAAAGACTCTCCATAGTGATTTAGAAGTGTGTTTGTTTGGTAATTTCCGTATATTCTTCTTCTTCAGGAAATCGGTTGTATCTTGCAGAAAACTAGCGGTATTCATGACCAACGGTTTTAACCCTTTTTCTGCAGCGTAAACTAGTTCTCTAGTCAACTGAAGGAGAAGACCCTTTATTGCACAGCAGAATATGCTCAGAGTCAGGAGGTTGCAGACGGATTTTCTAGAAATGGGATTTTTTTTCATATGCTGCTTGGACAAGGACAACTATACATATAGCTGTACTGGAAGTGCAGTTATACTTTAAATCTGAAACCAACTAAGAATATTGTGCAGTTTGAGACCACTTTTTATTTTTTTTTTGTGAATGTCCCCAATTAATGTTAATTGTATTACACTTATGTCTCTGGCCGAGGCTTCAGCTTTTCTGGTGTGTAACACAAAAATAAATCGGTCAAAGGGGGAGAAGAGGTGTGGGGTAGGAGTAGAAAGGATTGGAGATCATGTAACCACTGTCATACACCCTATGACTTAAAGTGGTTGTAAACCCTTTACCACCACTTTTTACTACAGGCAAGCCTATAATTAGTAGTGTGAGTGTCCTTCGCGCTGTTCCTGAACTAGATACTATGCACAGATAAGTAAATAAATAGGTGAATAAAACTACGAGTCCCCTGATGAAGTCACGAGCACGTGACGCAACGCGTAGGGATTGGCCGGACACACGATACCCGAAGTGCTGGAAAACGGACAGCAGATCGCCATCTTTCTTGCTGTTTGTATACTATTTCAATGTAAGGATTTTATCTACTATTAAACAATTTTATTACTGAGACATACTTCACGATTGGGTCCCCCTCTGTTTTTCTTATATCCCCATTCCACCCTGGGCGAGTTATTACTGCGGGATCGCAGTCCCCATCCCATATAGGAATTTGGAGAGATATCCCTATCAGAGGCTAACAGTGAGGGGAGATACCGCGGAAGGAGTCCGATTGGATCCATCTCAGGAGAAGCATGTTTTTTTGGGAGCCATTCAAGTGGTAAAGTGGAAGTGGAGCAGATTGCCTGTGGATGCCCTTTTATTTCACTTTAGAGGTGAGAGGCTAGAGAGCACTATTCAGGATAAGGTCCTCACTACCCAATATCCCCCACTTTGGAGAGAGAAGATTATCAACAGCTTGGCTACCCCTCTTTTATTTAAAGACGCTTCCAGAGCCTTTATACCATCTGGGCTACTATCATTATTATTTTTATCACCACATGGACTCTATGAGTTATTACTTCTAGTCCTCACCCTCTTTTACCCACCCATTGTATATATATTTATTTATTCATTCATTTCCATCTGTGGTTCACATTATGCACTTGATTTTATTTATAGATATTATTTATTTATATAATTAATCAATTGTGATAGCCACGGTTTTTTGTCACCATTTTTAGCACTTGTTGCACTTTTAGGTTATTTATTTGGTACACAATTTTATTTATTTATTTCATATTGCCTAGTGTATGTATATTCATGAATGTGTTACTGGCGAGTGACTACTAGTATTTATACAGTAATTGTTGCATTGTACACACATATTTATTTCACTTTCACATTACACCACTTTGATTATTTTGGTGCATATTAGCGCAAAATCATCACTCATTACAAGCCTATAATTAGGCTTACCTGTAGCTACACTGGATATCTCCTAAACCTGCATGGTTTAGGAGATATCCCTGTGTTCGCATGTGCCGACGTCATCGGCACATGCGCATTAAGAAAACTGAAGCAATGGCACGTACGTGCCGTTGCTTCAGTTAGACTGTGTTTTTACCAGCGGCTCCCGCGCGCATGCACAGGAGTGACGTCATAAATTACTTACCTGAGATCGAAGCCCCTGCAGCGGTCCAGCGATGTGATTGGCCGGAGCCGCGATACCCGGAAGTAACCTCCCGGGAGCGATGCAGGAGCTGTGAACGAGGACCGCTGTGGGGGCTTCGATCTCGGGTAAGTAATTTATAATGAGCTAGTATGCTATGCATACTAGCTCATTATGCCTTTGTCTTGCAGGTTTTTTTTGGGGGGGGGGGGGTTTACAACCACTTTAAGGGCCATACACATGGAATGAGAATCAGGTGGTATTGGCCGGTTCAGAAATGTGTGTATGGCAGCCGGTCTGTCAAAGGGGCGTGACCGAAAAAGTTCTGTAAATCGGCACCCGGATGTTGTCATATGATGCATGAATATTGTCTCATAGGGATGAGGAGTGATAATTATCTAAGTGTTCTTGCATAGCAAGACCACTTATTGTTATCTCACATATATATTATTATAGCCAATTTTACCACCCTAACTCCTCCCACAGCTCTTACACTACATATACCGAATATATACCGAAACGTGCGGATTGTTCCCGAATGGTGTGCTATTACTTTGTGGAACGTTTCGCCGAACGATTTACAAAATATCATCGTTTTTGCAGCAAAATTTGTCCCATAGGAATGAATGGAGAAATGTTCAAAACTAGAGTGGGAGGTGACAAAAGCTGACCACCCCATAATCAGCCAAAACATTATGACCCCCCCCCCCCCCCATGATCAGCCAAAACATTATGACCCCCCCATGATCAGCCAAAATATTATGACCCCCCCATGGTCAGCCAAAACATTATGACCCCCCCATGATCAGCCAAAATATTATGACCCCCCCCCCCATGGTCAGCCAAAACATTATGACCCCCCATGATCAACCAAAACATTATGACCCCCCATGATCAACCAAAACATTATGACCCCCCCATGATCAGCCAAAACATTATGTTCACAACATGATCAGCCAAAACATTATGACCCCCCCCCATGATAAAAAAATAATAATAAAAAAAAATCATTTTTTTAAAAAAAATAAAAAATCCTTTAAAAAAAAATAAAATCCTTTAAAAAGAAAAATCATTTTTGAAAAATAAAAGATTTTTGTAAAAAAAAAAACATTTTTGAAAAAAATGTTCAGCTCTTTCAGCAAATTATGGGACTTCTTCAATGTTTTCACTACTATTTATAATTTTTTAAATATTAAGCTTTTTAACACTTTTCACAGTTACTCCAGCCACTCCAACCACACAACATTTACTCCGCCCACTCCACCCAGTTACTCTGCCCACTCCAGTAGGTGGAGGTAAGAACACTTCACACAATTTCCCCAGAAATTGTAGTTTTCTAATATAATAATTATTGTTGAGGCAAGATTCCACTAGCTGGTACGGAATGCAAAACTCCTCCATCCATAAAGTGAATTATTCCTGCAGAAACTTGGTTCATCCAGAGAGAGAAGTTTTTTTTTTGGGTTCCATAACAGCCCACAAAGTACTTGCAACAGGTGACCATGGCCAAGAGGCATTATCTTATGTCACCCAGAAGAACAAATGGGGCTACTAAAACTGGCTAATCAGATTGTGTGACCCTATTGCTGAATGGGGAATATGTGTATATTGGGGGGGGGTTGTATTTGGCAGTTATCACAGAAGAAACTGGGTTCTCTGAAGTGATCTGATTGTTGCATGAATATTCCAAGTACCCTGTAATCTGCATTGTCTGTACCTCTGTTGGCTGTTCTGAGGTCTAAAAAAAATGCATCTCTCTAAATCAGGGGTCTCAAACTGGCAGCCCTCCAGCTGTTAGGAACTACAAGTCCCATCATGCTTCTGCCTGTGGGAGTCATGCTTGTAACTGTCAGCCTTGCAATGCCTCATGGGACTTGTAGTTTTGCAACAGCTGTTTGAGACCCCTGATCTAAATGAACCAAGTTGCTGTGGCAATAATTCACCTTTTTGGATTGGGGAGTTTTGCATTTCATTCCACTGGTGGACTCTTGCCTCGGCAACAATAATAATTATCACTCCTCATCCTTAAAATATGGCACCGATCAGTGCTGCCGGCCAATGGTTGAGAGCGCTGACCAGTATGTTCTGGCAGTCCCCGTGTCAAAACATATTAGCTCAGCGGGGGATGTACGAACGTTGGTTTGGTAATAAGCTTCTCCTCCTGTGCTCTTCAGGTTTTTTTCCGCTCAGCCTGCTGGGTTGAAAAAACTGCAAGTGCAACTGCAAGTGTGTACCAGGCTTTAGCCCCAGTGAGCAGGGCGAAATGCATCAGGGTGTTTGGTTTGGGGACATGTAGGCTGAGGCTGCTTCTTATCATTTATTCACCTGGGCTGGTTGGGAGTAGCGGCGATCTTTACATTTACTGTTTACATTACCTCTGGACTGGTATCGGGACAAGCCTGCACTCCAAGTTATGGGATACAGGGATATGCTTGCACCTCTACTTTGATTGGCGCCAAAAGCAATATAACAGGTCACTATTACAGTACTCAACTGGCCGGAAGCCAGTCCTGCTGGCTCCTGATCTTTAGCCTGGACTGAGAGCTCCATCTTTGTGCTAAATGTGCAGCGAGGGCGCTCTCAGCACATAAACATTGGCTTCCCAATAAGGACTACATGCGGCGTGCGGACGTTTTAAAGCCCACCTTTTTGCTGCCACACGTGTGTTGGGTGGTCATAAGGGGATTCAAGTGTATGTCAAGTCAGATCTTTTTTTTCTAGTTTTGGATAGAGTAGGGTAGGATTAATGCTCCTGTCCAGGCTTTTACTGCTTTTCTGGGCTCTGTTAGTTTTACCCTCACTTTTTGTCCTGCTGATAACGGTTTCACCAGACAGGTAGAGAGAGAAAAGTCTGCAACAAGGACATACAGAAGAAAAAAAAAACCTGACAGGTGTTCTAGCCTTCCTTTTGTCTGTGTTGCTGTTGGAGAGTTCCCTTCTCTGGACTGGAAGGGAGGTTAAAGCGGAGTTCCACCCATGGAATGCGGCTCTCCGCGGGGGCACTCGAGAAGAGAAGCCAGGAATGCCGCTGGGGACCCCAGAAGAGGAGGATCGGTGCCACTCTGTGCAAAACTCCTGTTTTAAAAAAACGAACCTTTACAACCCCTTTAACATTCACAACCACAACAGCAACACAGCTTGGTCACCTCTCTATCCCCAGTGTGTGATTGGACAGTGAAGGAATAGCAACACTCGTAAGATTATTTAACTGGATACTAACATTTTATAGGTAGAGTTGATCCAGGGAATATCCGATTGCCTCTTGGATCAGGAAGGATTTTTTTCCCCTGCTAGAACAAATTGAAGCATGCTTTGCTGGGATTTTTTTGCCTTCCTCTAGATCAACTGTGGGTATAGGATTGTATAATTTTTTTTTTTCCCTTTTTATTGGTTGAATTGTATGGGCTTGTGTCTTTTTCAACCAGACTATGTAACTGTCCTCTCTACTCTCCCCTCCTGTCTGCCTGTTTTGTCAGTACATTTGCATGCATGACACCTGATTGCCCCCCCCCCCTCACTTGGCTATCCCTTCCTCTCGTTCCTCTCGCCATCTGTACAGGGGAAGAGGGGAACAGGGGAAGAGGCCGACATCTCATCGGGTTCAAGTTTGTACACTAGTTCTATATATGTGTTTTTTATGTATTTCTATCAGGTGGGAGTTGAGCTTTTATCTCAAAATAGATGGCAGTTTTTCATTTCGTTGTGTCAGCGAAATCTGACTGTATGTAGAGCACACAGACAAATTTCCTGTTTCTAATATAAGCACCTATTTTCCATCCTAATGATATAATGACTTACCTTTTAAGATCGTATGTCTTCCATTATCTCCCAACCCCCTCATCCAAGCATTTATACATCACCAGCAATCCTACATCTCAGCCTGACTGCTTCCCTGCCAGGCCCCTCTGGTTTCCCATTCCCCAGTAAACAGACATCACTAGTATTCTTATGTCCTCATCTCAGCATCCGCCATGATGTGTGTGTCCTTCTCTGAGTAGAGCAAACTCCTTTTATTTACATAAACAATGCAATACAATGATCAACTGGAAGCCACACCCTGGAGGGTTTGCCTCCAACAGCTAAACCCCTCCTACAAAGCTTATGACCTCACAGGAAATTGAATGACCATATAAGGATTTGAAACAATACAATGCAATACAGAAAAACATGGTGTTTTCACAGACAGCCAATCAGACATTTGTTTTCCTTCAAAAGAACCAATCGCAGACATGGATACATTCAAATAGACTAAACAGTGATGTGTGAAAACGATCAGGTGCAGAGCCATGCTTTCTGTGAGACAAAGGTTACATTAGAAAGCTGGCTATGCACAAAACCGCATCCAAACTGTCTAACTGCTTTCAATGACGCGAACGATAAAAATACATAGCTCAGTGGGCTATAATATTTATATTGTTATGCTATAGTTCCCATGTACACAGACATGTCCGCTCTGAGTCATTAATGCAGTCGCCAAGAAGTAGCCAGTCTCTTGGTGAGGCATAAACGAACATCCCTAAAATGCAAATAGATCTGCAGTGTCCACATGAAGGTTTTCGCGGCCAATGGTCTTCCGCCAATGTCTGTACATGCGAATACGCTCACATGAGCGCATTACAGCAAAGCCGATACTGTGGGACATCTGACAACATACATTTATAGGAATTTCCACAACAGTTGCAACGATTTCTAGTTTGTCTTATTATAATTATCACCAGTATTTTCAGTACCAAGCATTATCGCTGTCTTTGTATATTTATCATTTTCCTCAAATCTGCAGATTTTGGAGACTGGAGTGCTAACCCTACTAAATTACAGGCACCTTATCGGATTTATCAACCCCAAACTTTTTAACTTCATGGTGGCATCTGGTGTGCTGAGACATCTTTTGAGCATTTATTAGACAAGACATCCTTTGTTTTATTTTCTGATTTTTTTTTCAAACCTGCTTCAAAATGGGTGTTTTTGCTCTTCCCTGTCATACTTAGCAGGGAACTCTTGCTGGAACAGATGACCAGACCTGGAAATTCCAGCACAGACATCTTACTACGAAGGACCTTGAGAGATATGTGAGGGGGAGCTGAGAAGTATTAAGCCTTACCCAGAACAAATTGCGCTAAAAAAGCTGTAACTGCCACACTATTCTACATATTCCCCCAGGAGGTCAATGAACTTAAGACATCTGTCCTGTAGCTTCTTAAGTCCCTGCAAATAAAATTCTTCCAACTGCTGGTGTAACCACTCATTTGTAGCATTAGTTGCCTCCAGAACACTCCCAAATCGTTGTCCCTTTAGGTGTTTTTTGAGATTGGGGAACAGATGATAGTGAGGAGCCAGGTCAGGCGAAGAGGGTGGATGGGGCATCACTTGTAAGCCTATGGATTTCAGTTTTGTCACTGTTTCACCTGCAGTGTGTGACGAGGCGTTTGTCCTCTTTTTGTTCGCTTGTCAAGTTTTGGGTTCCACTTTGCTGCAAGCTTTCTCATTTCCAATTTGTTGTGGATAATGGCATCAACTCTCTCGTGATATTACCAGATATGTAGCAATACTTTTGGCTGATGTTTGGTGGTTCTCCATGAACATGTCATGGATGGCTTTCACATTTGCAGGCACAGAGACCGAAACAGCCCTTCCCTTTTTGACACCAAAATGGTCAGTTTTAAAATTGACAACCCAACGTTTAACTGTTGCATATGAAGGGCCACTGTCACCCAAAGTTTGACTTTTCATCATGGATCTGCTTTGCACCTTTCTCTTGGAGAAACAGGAACTTGATTATACTATTATTTTTTTTTTTTTTGTGGAGGTGCTGCCATGTTTACTTTGGACCTGAAAGAGAAGTTAAAATCAAAGGTAGTTGATTGGACAAATTGACCAGTACACCCTGCAATTTACAGCTTCCTAGCTCAATTTTTTTCTGGGTAAGGCTCAATACTTATCAGCGCCCCCTCATATGAAACAAATAGGTGACTTAACTCTCCAGCATCTACCAGAAAGAACGATCAGTTTTGGGGAACTGACCCCATTAGTGTAGAAAATGTTGATGGAACTGTACACGGGAAATGCCATTAGACCGGTGAGTAAACATTCTGAGGCACATAGATCCATTCATACCAGTTAACCGGTTCCCGACTGGCTCATGCAGATATACTGTGGCAGAATTGCTCTCCTGGGCGAAATCCCATGTATATGTACGGCTTTGCTCAGGAGAGCCACCAGGGGGCGCGTGAGCGTGCGGCCAGCGGGTGCGTTTGCATGCAAGAGAGCCAGCACAGGGATTTGTGTGTGTAAACACACAAACCCCTGTGCTGTCAGAGGAGAGAAGACAGATTGTGTGTTCCTACAAAGTAGGGACAGCAATCTGTCATCTCTCCTAGTTAGTCCCATCCCCACACAGCTGGAACACAGTGAGGGAAGACAGTTGATCGCCCCCTAGTGTTAACCCCTTCCCTGCCAGTGACATTTATACAGTAATCAGTGCATTTTTATAGCACTGATTGCTCTATAAATGTCAATGGTCCCAAAAATGTGTCAAAAGTCTCCAAACTGTCCGTCGCAATACAGCTAAAAATCACAGATCACCGCCATTACTAGTAAAAAAAATAAAAATGCCATAAATCTTTCCCATAGTTTGGTTTCCGCCTCAGTGTGAAAGTAGCCTAAGTCTGCAAGTTTCTTTTCTTGTGTTGAGCTTCCAGAATTTCTGTACTTCAATTGAAATAATTTAACCATAGTCTCTGGATAAAATATTTAGTCTCGGTGTCCCTTTTCTCTCTGCAGGTCATCTGGATCCAGGATTGTCTTCATGTGATAAATTACCCCCTAGCGAGACACAGAATAACGAGGATGAAATAAACATTGCTTCTTCGGGCAGCGAGGTGGAGATAGTCGGGGTTCAAGAAAACGCAAGGTATGTCTGTGATTGGGAATCTTTTTTGGTTTGCTATGCCAGGTCAGCAAAGGCACATAGCAAGTGACAGCCTTTTATGTTCAGCACTAGAGATGGAAAGGCCTAGGAAAAAAAAGGAAACATTGTGGGGAAGGGAACTTTTTTTTTTTTTCGCCTTTTTTTTCAAAGCTGTTTTTTTTTTCTGAAAAAGTGTGGAATATGTGTTTAAATTGATAAATAAAATATCTATGACGTGGTATTCAAAATATAACATGAAGACCTTTAATAAGATTTGAGACTTTACGTAAAGTCTTAAATGATTACAAGTTCTCTCAGCTGAAGACAAGCAAATCCTGGAATACAGTTCAAGTAACACTGTACTTCTCAATGCAGTTCTCAAACAGGAGAAATATGTATTTCTGCCACTAGCGTGCACTGCAGGTAAAAGGCTCAGTTCAGTTTGCTTGTGGGCTCCATGTTGTATCTCCTACAGTTGGGTGATTGATGGGATACATTTGATAGTTTCTGTCCTCTCAGGCCTTCACTGACAGGCAAGAGGGTACATTTATTTGACAAATTACTTTATCTTTTTTACCTTTTTAAATGGTGTTTATTCGTGTCCTCCACCATCATAGGATAAGCTTTACCCATAGTCTGGTCAGTAAATGGTTTCCTTTCCTCCTTTCAGTAAAATGAGCAATATGCTGTGTGCTTCTGGATCAGTAGTGTCAATAACTGAAAATGCATATTGGCAGGAAGATTTTACATTATTATGAGTGAAGGGGGGTGGTTACCTGTTCTCATTTATAGGTGAAATGTTCTTAACATATACAGTCCTTGTTCTATTTGTAATAAAAAATAACCTTTTTAAAAAGCAAGTTTAGTTTTATTTACTGAATAAGCTGTATTATTTCAAGCATAATACTTTTATATACATTTTACCGTATATAGGTCGACCCGAATATAAGCCGAGGCCCCTAATTTACCACAAAAAAACTGGGAAAGCTTATTGACCCGAGTATAAGCTGAGGGTGAAAAATGCAGCAGCTACTGTAAGTGGAAAAGACGGTCACAGCCTACCTGTGTCCTGTTCTGCAGCCTCGGTGTCCCTCTGCAGCCTCGGTGTCCCCCTGCAGCCTCCTTGTCCCTCGCATTTGCACCGATCAGCATGCAATAATTGCATACGGCGGCCATAACTGTATTCAAAAGCCGCTCCTCCTCCTTGTTTGTGATAGGCGGAACACTCTATTTCCCAGCAGTCAGTGTTCCGCCTATTACGGACATCCGCTCATCCTCATACCACGGACGAGGATGAGAGGATGTCCGTGATAGGCGGAACACTGACTGCTGGGAAATAGTGTTCCGCCTATCGCAGACAAGGAGGCGCAGCGTTTGAACACTGCCAAGGGCGCTTTCTGTCTGCGTGACACACTGATCAGGTAGGCAGACGGCGGCGACTTGAGTATAAGCCGAGGGGGGTACTTTCAGCTCAAAAAAACTACTACACAATTAACTTTTTTAATTTTTCCCAAAAAATTTTTTTTTCCCGGAAATGAGGGCTGATCTGTGTATTCTAATGGTGGGGAAGTCTCCCCACTGTCAGATTACAAACAGCTCAGTGAGGAGGAGGATTCCCCCATCCACATTAGGAGTGTGTGGACGAGGTAATTGAGTCAGTTTTTTTTGTTCAACCCTCTGGTTGAGTGAAATACTCCTACAGTGGGGAAAATTATTACTTGATCCCCTTTTGTAAGTTTGCCCACTGACAAAGTAATGAAGGGTCTATCATAGGTGTCTTTTAAATGATAGACCCAAAATATCAATCAAAAATCTAGAAAAAACACAGGATACAAATGTTATAAATTGAGTTGCAGTTCAGTGAGTAAATTCATTTTGATCCCCAAGCAAAACTTGACTTGGTACTTGGTGGAGAAACCCTTGTTGGCAAACAGAGGTCAGACGTTTCTTGTAGTTGGTGACAGGTTTGCACACATCTCAGGAGGGATTTTGGTCCACTCTTCTTTACAGATCTTCTCTAAATCCTGAAGGTTTCTTGGCTGTCGCCTGACAACTTGAAGTTTCAGCTCCCTCCATACATTTTCTATAGGGATTAAGGTCTGGAGACTGGCTAGGCCACTCCTTAATGTGCTTCTTCTTGAGCCACTCCTTTGTTGCCTTGGCGATATGTTTTGGGTCATTGTCACACTGGAAGACCCATTCATGAATTATCTTCACTGTTTGGTGTCCTTTTGAAAAAAAAATACGTGAATATACTCGCATACCGATGTAAAGGACATGCCCATAACAATATCCAAACAAAAGACCACCAGAGCCACTGTACATGCACTACTTGTGTGCTGGGAAGATATCACAGGGGTCTGCAGATTCTTGCACGTTTCAGGGGAGATCCCTCTTTCCTTTGGATACAAGAGGGATCTCCACTTGAAATGAGTAAGCCTCTGCGGACCCATGGGAATTCTTCCTGGCACACAAGAAGTGCATGCACACATGCACAGTGGCTGTCTTTGGATATTGTTAGGAGTATGTCCTTTACATTGGTATTTGAGTATATTCACCTTTTCTGCTTTTTTAAATGGCATAAAAAGATAATGCACAAGGCTGGTGCACCCTTTCTCTGTTCTTTACAAAGTGGACCACACCTGCTTTAAAGTATATCTACAGCAAAACTTTATATTTTTTTTTTTGTTAAGCTTTGGATAGAGTAAAGAATGATTTTCTCCCTCTTAAGACCCCTTTCACACTGGGGCGTATTTCAGGCATTTTTCAGGCGCTTAAGCGCCTGTAAAGCACCTGAAAGAAGCCGCAACTGCAATCCCAATGTGAAAGCCTGAGTGCTTTCACACTGAGACCCCTTTCACACTGAGGCGTTTTTCAGGCATTTTAGCGTTAAAATAAGCGCCTGTAAAGTGTCTGAAAGAAGCCGCAACTGCAATCCCAATGTGAAAGCCTGAGTGCTTTCACACCGAGGCGCTGCGCTGGCGGGGCGTCAAAAAAAGTCCTGCAAGCAGCTTCTTTGCAGTACTTTTGGAGCGGTGAATACACCACTCCTGAAGTGCCCCTTCCCATTGAAATCAATGGGAAGCGCCTGACAAACGGCGCTTTGTGGGTGCTTTTAACCCTTTATATGGCCACTAGCAGGGGTTAAAAGCGCCCCACTAGCGCTTGAAAAACGATGGTAAAGCACCCCTAATTTAAGCGGCGCTTTACGAGCGTTTTTCGGGCCCTGGCAGTGTGAAAGGGCTCTTACAGCTCTTGGGTTTTCACATTGCAATTGCAGATGAGGCTTCTTCAAGCGCTTTACAGGCGCGTTTTTTAAAGCTAAAGCGCCTGAAAAATGCCTGAAAAAAGCCCCAGTGTGAAAGGGGTCTAAGAATGATTGCTTACCCTTCCTGTCTTGTAGACGCAACAGGAAGTGAGAGGAAATGCTTCCAAAATAGGTTGTCACAAAACCAGTGTTCCATTGTAAGATTTTTCCTTTTCTTCCTACTGTGGTCCACCTCACTTTTAATACCTGTATGCAGGGTTGAGCTAAGGGGTGTGCAGAAGAACGGAGCCCTTAGGCTGTGGGTGCAAAATGGACTGTACCTGCAACCTTTGCTGCTGAAGTAGTTTTGGGGTGATGGGCATTTTGGCCTTTTTTCCTTATGTTCTCAAGGATCTTGCCCTGACACTACTTCCTGCCATTTTCGGGTAAATCTTGTGTGTCTTAAGCAAGATATTGTAATATTTGCTATTTGTAATAATGGTCACCAAGACTTTTCTAAACCGCCCCAACAACGAACACAGGTTCAGCCCTATCGTTGCCTTGGGGCTCTTTTAGGCCATGGTAAGTTCACATTATGCACATGTCACATGCAATATCTGAGAAATGTATATCAATTGATTATCTTTTTCTCTTTTTCTTCCCGCAAGGTTTGTCCACCCCCGGGGCGGAGTTATACAGAGAGTATCATCATGGAAGCATGCAGCTGGCTCCCAGTATAACAGCTCCCACCAAACACCATCATGGACAGGGGTGACTCCCCAGCAGAACTGGACTGCCCCTTCAGAAGTAGTTGACCTTACTCTGGACGAAGATTCAAGGCGCAAATATTTACTGTAAAGCCGGGCCCTCCCTGTTTTTGTCCCCATTTCCCCCTCTACCTCCGGCACAATCCTTCCATTGAGGTTACACATGCTCTCTTCCAGGAGTCCGGGAATTTTTATGGTTTGATGACCCATGCATTAACAAGCACATTAGTAATTTTATTTTATTTTTTATTTTATTTTTCACCTAAGCGGCTGGCCAAATCCAATTTTAGATTACTGCCCTCCCCTACCCTCTCTGAATTGCAATACCTGTCCAGAATCATCAAGGTATAAAGCACCTTTTCAGTTTTTCCCTTATTGCTAATTTAAATGCTTTGTTTGTTAAAAAAAAAAATAATATATGCATAAGTATTTATACTGTATGATTAGAAATAAACATTGATAAGGATGCTTCCTCGGCACATCAAGCAAACTCAACCCCCTTGTTTGCTATAGGAGTTTAGTTCAGGGATATATCTATGTATGAAGGTAGCCATTTTCTGACTGATTATGCCACCTTTTAATCCTCTGCTGTCAGGTGGAAGGACAGCCATGTGCAGGAGGTAACATGTAATGGGACTTTGTCGTAACGTTTGGTTAACGCAGAAATTTACTCCCCTTCAGTCCAGCGATGTGATGTCCTGCTGACATCTTTGGATGGCCACCTTACGGGTCTCCTTTGCCGGCCGCTGTCAATGGCCGGGCCAAGATGACGCCACTCTGCTGAGTTCCATCAGCTTTGGCATTGCTGAATTTGTACAATGAGTTGTGTGCGTGCGCAGTTCACTGTACAGGGGTGGACAGGCAGGTAAGTCATTTTAATGCAGAAGAGACAAAGCATGACAAATCCTGCCTGTTCGGCCATTTAAATTTTTAGCATAAAGTTCCACTTAAAGCTTTGAGGCAAGCAGTCATTACCTGATCTCGTCTTTCCCATACTGTCTTCTCAGACACTGAGGCTGAACCAGTACATGGTGTTACGGCCCCAGATCTAGCACGAGGCGGTTGAGTCAGTAATTGGCTGCTTTCATCAGAGTCCAGTAACAAGTTTCTGGGCCTTTGAGTCAGTTTAAAGGCCATTCCCTTTAAAAAAATGAGGAGCAACTCTGCTTTTGACCCATAATTTTAGTGTCACAGAAAGGTCCCCTCCCATCAGGTTCTTGTAAGCAACAGTAGGAATCTCATTCAGCTGTCTCGAGGTTGTGTGGTCCTGTCTTCAAGCCTGTCGCCGATCTTGGTCTTCTGGTCCAAGAGTTGGCTGCAGGCAGTCTGAAATTCGGCAGGTGGGGTCAAATTTAGATTGATCTGGACGTTCAATGCCTTAAAGTGGTTGTAAACCTCAGACATGAAATATGAAGAAAGCATATCTTTCTATAGTGTGTACTTGTCTCAATTAAGAGCACTAAGTGTCATTTCTGTCTGCTGCCTCATTCCTCTATCTGTATGAATCACTTCTGACATGTTTTCCTGACACCAAGAGAAAAAGTGTGACAGGGGAGGGACCTCCAGCTGATTGACAGCCTCAGCTCTGTTCCTGTGTGCTGCGTGGAGGGGGGTTGTCTCTCTTCCCTCCATTTGGCCCTTCAGAGCTCTTCTCACCCAGCTCTGCAGAGTGTGACTTCAGCTCTCCGCCCCCCTTTTTTCTGACCGCTCAGACAAGCTTTGTAAATTTAGTACTTTGAAATTATGTAGAGAAGAGACCGCTGCAGATAGGCAGATTAAATGTATGCAGGAGGATTTTATTCATCTGTTTATCACCTGAGGCCAGTCACTTTACTGAGTATATGTTAGGCTCCTTTCACACTTATACGACTTGTCCCACGATTTGGGACTGCAAAGTAGCATGACAAGTCGTTCCCCATGATTTCCAATGATGGCCATTCATATTAGTACGACCCCCTGTCACAGAGGTCACACTAGCTTGTGGCTTTAATCCCGGCCAGGGAAATCCAGAGACTTTACCAGGTTACTTCAGAATGGATGGTGTGGGCTCAGATAGGGTCAAACAGGGAGCATGGAACGAAAAAGACAATCCATAGTGTACCTCTGTATACAGTTTATTTAAAAATTAAAAAATTCATGCACTTACAAGATCGCAAGTAGATAAAAGCATTAGTAATAGCCGGCCGGCTCAATTTCGCTGCCCGTTTGCTTCCGGGATCTGCGTTGGTTCGTATGGTGACGTCAGCACGCCGCTCCTCCCTACGCCGTTTCGTCACAACTGACGTCTTCCAGGGGCACGGGCGGCGTGCTGACTCACCACCTTTTATTATCCTACACACAAAAGAACCGCCCAGATCTGAGTCACTGAGGGCCAAGTATGTATCCACCATATTGGTGAAGGGCAAAGTTGCCCTAACTTGAGAAATAATGGCTCAGAGGCCATAGTGTATATAGTAAAGGGGACAGTATGTTCGCGAGGTGTATCTGAAACACCCCGCAACATCTAAATAAAAATAAAAACAAAAAGAGAAAAAGAGAAGCAAAAAACATCGCCCTAAGCCTGTCATCCCGGCGAAGCACGGCCGATTTATCCCAAATCAGCCAGCACCAGGAGAGGGCCGGGTTCTGCACAGTCTCTTCTTAGTTCAAGGGTCTATTAGAGTGAGAGTGGCAACAAATTGGTTAACTGCCGCTCATAACTCACAAGTGATACAAATTACACAACTCATAAACGATCTCGATTTGGAATTTCTTATAGGAAAATTCCATTTACAAGATATTAAAAATAATTAAAATATTTTGTAAATATTTAAAATTAATATTAATAATATTTGATTGTTATTATATAGAAAAAAATGAATGAACAGAAAAAGAGGAAAAATAATTAGTAATCAGTGTAATTGTATCAACATTGTTATGGGTGAATAATAGAAATTCCCCAAATGAGTTTGCTAACCTAGCCCTTTTGGGCTATTCAACAAAATATGTGTGTTTGCTAACCTAGCCATTTAGGCTATTCAACAAACCATAATCTAATAGCAGGAACTAATATTCGATAATATTGATATAAATATGGTCCCAGGGGCTCAGATTTGGTTAACATGGAGCAGAACAAAGATATAAATTCAATATACATCTGAGGAGGGATTTCAAGGTATTATAACTCCGGAGCAGTACCTCATAAACATGGATAATAGGGACACTCTATATTAGATCTCACTAGTGACTCCCTCCTCCACAACCAGTATTTAAGTAGTGAAGCCTGTATCATTCATGCTAAGTACAGCACGTATAAATGGGGCCTCTGTGATTCAAGGTATGTACAATCTAGACAAAGATGATCATTATTACCATATTTGGTTACAAGACTGGTATATAATCCGAACCACGTCCGGAAGTAGGGAACCGTGCTGGGATGTGATTAGAAAGAACACCCAAAACATCAATCCCCCCTTCTCAAGTATAGGTAATATAAAACAAATTATACTAAGCTATAACAGTTGCACCCCCCTACACCTAGGGTGCAACTCAAGCACTACCGAGAGTCCACCTGACATTGATCTAAAATTAAGGACAACAGTTTCTCTAACTATTGTCAATGAAACAGTTGACATCTGTATCTATGTTGAGGCCGTAGGGGACATAGCAACGGACCCTATGGATCCAGGACATCTCCAGTTTCGATAATTCCCTGACTAGAGAGCTCCCCCTCCAGTGGGCACTGTATTTGTCGATGCCTAGGAATAGAGTATTAGCTGGATTTCGGTCATGGTGCATAGCATAATGCTTAGAGACAGAATGGAATCGATAACCATTCTTAATATTGGTTATGTGTTCTCCTATCCTCACTTGCATAGAACGTTTAGTTCTACCGATGTATTGGTACCCACATGGGCACTGGAGCAAATATACCACACCTGTGGAACTACAAGTGATAAAAGGTTTAATTTTATGAATAGCCGAGGTACTAGTAGAAACAAAAGTCTCAGTCTTCCTCATTTTACTTTTGTTGAGCGTGCAAAGCTGGCATTTACGGCATTGATGGTAGCCTGTGATATTCTGGAAGAAAGAAACCTTCTTAACCGGAGGGTTAATGGCATTGGGGGCAATCCTGTCACGAAGGCAGGGTGCTCCTTTAAAAATTAGTTCAGGTTTTGGGGGTAAAAAAGTCTTGATGATACTGTCATTCCCCAACAAGTGCCAGTGTTTCCGCAAGATCTTTTTGAGGACATAGTGTTGAGTTGAAAAGGTCGTAACAAGGGGAAGAGACGGTCTTTTATTGGCCTTTTTAGGGGCATCGACCAACAACTGTGCTCTGTCCAGCAGTGCCACTTTTTCTAGTGTTTTATTGAGTGACGTCTGATCATATCCTTTGTCAAGGAGTCTATTTTTTAATACACCTGCTTGGGTATTATAATCCTCAATACTAGTACAATTACGCCTCATTCTTAAAAATTGGCTCTTGGGAATGGATCCAAGCCAGGAGTCAAGGTGGCAGCTCCCTTGAGGAATGTATGCATTACGGTCGGTCTTTTTAAAAAAGGAAGTGGTAGAGAAAACATCACCCTCCTTCCTAATTGTGATGTCTAGAAAGTTGATCTGGACATTACTAGCTTCGTATACAAATCTGATCCCTCTGGGATTATCATTGAGATTTGAGAAAAAATCACTGAGTTCCGAGGCCGACCCATCCCATAGGAGGAGGACGTCATCGATGTATCTCGCCCAGAACAAAAGTGCTGGGTTACGATCATGGTAGATGACGTCCTCCTCCCACTTGGCCATAAACAAGTTGGCCAAGCTAGGGGCATATTTTGCTCCCATGGCTACCCCGCGGAGCTGCCGGAAATAATTTTGGTCAAACCAAAAATAATTATGATTTGCTGCATATTCCAGCAGCTCCATGATAAAGGATTGTTGTAATACAGGGAGAGTAGACGAGGCATTCAGATAATGCTTGACAGCAGCAATCCCCAAGTCATGTGGTATGACTGTGTAAAGTGACGCCACATCAGCAGTCACTAATAAAGTCTGGGTGTTGGGTTTCAAATCTGCTAATAAATTAATCACATGTTTGGTATCCCTAACATATGAAGGCATAGTTTTAACTAAAGGTTGCAAAAAATAATCAATATACTTCCCCACCCGGGACGTGATGGAATCTATACCACTCACTATAGGACGTCCCGGGGGGGAGGTGAGGCTCTTGTGTATTTTCGGCAAGATGTACAGTACCGGTGTTCGTGGGGCTTTGGGAACCAAGAATAATTTTTCCTTCTCATTTAGAACATTCAATTGGAACCCCTTTTCAACCAGACCTTGCAAGGTCTTTTTATATTTGAAAATAGGATTCCCAGTCAACCTTTCATAGGTGGCCTCATCACTAACTATATTGTGCATCTCCTGGAGATATTGGGCACGATCTAATATGACGATACCCCCACCCTTGTCCGCAGGGCGAATCACAAGGTCCTTATTGTTACAAAGACTATCCAAGCCTTCCTCTGAAGATTTATCCATTCTCTGATTCGAAATTTTGATAGAATCAAGGTCTCTGAGAACCACATCCCTGAAAACCTTCAACGAAGGTGCCAATACCCCTGGGGGGTTAAAAGTGGATGAATTGGCTAGTCCCGAGTGTTGATAGCCATGTTGATTTGCTATATTTTGTAAGGAGGGACGATTAGCAAAATGTCTCTTGATATTGATCCTACGGACATACTTGTGTATGTCCATGTAGGTTTGGAATTTATTTAACTTGTTAGGAGGTGCAAATTTGAGACCCTTATTTAAAAGGACTTTCTCAGAGTCGCTCAGGGTCTGGGAGCTTAGATTAAATATGCCACCGTCCTTCAATTCCTTGCTCTCTTTAGATTTTGTCCTCCTCCCCCCTCTGCTTCCTCTTTGTTTTCTCCTTGGCGTTTTACTCCTTGAGTTGACCTGGGAAAACCCCAATGTTGTGCCTGATTTCCATCAGGATTAGTGTCCCCATGGTTCCCCGACGCAACGGGTCTAGGTGTCCCACCAGGTCCCCTTAAATGACTGGGAACCCATGGAGTACCAAAATCCGGGCCGTCACGGTCCCTTAAAGGAAAAAAACGATTCTGTGTGTCCACACCAAACTCGAATTGGCGGTAAGGTGGTTCGCCATCCCGATGTTGATGGCTACTGTTATAAGGATCGTAATGAAACTGGGTCCCTGGAAGTCTTTGTGGGGACCTATCAAAGTTCCTCATATAATGTTGAGGGTCTCTGTTAGGTTGATAATAAGGTCCCTGGTTATAGCTAGGACCATAATTGCGGTCATGGTTGGCTGGATGCCAATGTGGGGGAGGTTGGTTCCAATTGGAGTTCTGGTGTTGTCCTCCTTTTTTGGATCCCGAACTCCTTTGTGGGGATTTATGTGAAGGGCGTCTCCCTTTTTTTCCTTTCATAGTGCTTTGTGCTGGTTTAGAAGTTTTACTTGACTGGTTACCCATAGATGGATGTATGCCTCCCCTAGGTGTTGCTACTATAGGGGCCTCTCCCTGGGAAATCCCCTCCATTCCCGGGTCAGTAGAGGCTATTTGATCCGCTGCAAGTTTTCTTTGCCATGCAAAAACACTATTTGCCTGATAGTCCCCATAGTCCCTATTATATTTTTTCCTCTTTTTCATTTTCTGTTCCTTTTCTTCCTTATCTAGGATTTTTAACAAATTACTAGTTCTTTCTCTATATTCCTCGCTCTCTTTAAATGGAAGCAGGCTCACTTTAAGAGTCTGAATTTCATTATCAAGTTTGGAAAGTTTATTATTCTTCCTGGTAACCAGGAATTGGAGAAATTTAAGACCTGCCTCGTTAAAATATAGAAATATGTCCCCTTTACTATATACACTATGGCCTCTGAGCCATTATTTCTCAAGTTAGGGCAACTTTGCCCTTCACCAATATGGTGGATACATACTTGGCCCTCAGTGACTCAGATCTGGGCGGTTCTTTTGTGTGTAGGATAATAAAAGGTGGTGAGTCAGCACGCCGCCCGTGCCCCTGGAAGACGTCAGTTGTGACGAAACGGCGTAGGGAGGAGCGGCGTGCTGACGTCACCATACGAACCAACGCAGATCCCGGAAGCAAACGGGCAGCGAAATTGAGCCGGCCGGCTATTACTAATGCTTTTATCTACTTGCGATCTTGTAAGTGCATGAATTTTTTAATTTTTAAATAAACTGTATACAGAGGTACACTATGGATTGTCTTTTTCGTTCCATGCTCCCTGTTTGACCCTATCTGAGCCCACACCATCCATTCTGAAGTAACCTGGTAAAGTCTCTGGATTTCCCTGGCCGGGATTAAAGCCACAAGCTAGTGTGACCTCTGTGACAGGGGGTCGCACAATCCGGTAAGGGTCAGTGTGACTGGACGGTGGAGGTGTTTTCTTGTTCTTATCTGGATCACACTTTTGAACTGCTGTTTATCGAATGAGAGCACTGTGGAGTCTCTGGAACTTTTCATACGCTTATTGTGTGTTTTTCACAAATCACATTGAACTTTCATTCATATTAGTACGACTTCAAAGTAGTCCCTGCACTACTTTGGTCCGATTTTGATGCCACTTACACAGGCATTCCTTGAAATCGCTGCAAAAATCGCGCGACTTTGAAGTCGCACAAGTGTGAAAGGGGCCTAAAGGTTTACAACCACTTTAGTTGAACTAGCTGTTAAGAGGACAGTAGGAGCAGTCCCTTGTGTGACTGCACAAACTACCCTACCTTTTTGTTACCAAGCTATTGGCATTGGAAACTTTCTGCACCGTACAAGCGGCCTTTTTGGGCAGATTAGGCCTTAAAGCAGAACTTCAAGATATATAAAGCAATTACTCCACTAATCTGTTATGCATTCATTAATAAACAATGAACTGCATTAAACGGAACTAGTATAGGTAAATCATTTTATATAAGATTTCTGTAGTCAGCACAGCAGACTAAGAGGAGGGGGCCAGCACTGCACACCTTCCGAGAATTCATGCTCCCAGTCTTGGCGCTCTTAACAGGTTGAACATGCTTGCAGGAGGGGAGAGCAGAGGGGGTGTGACCTCCTCTGTGCACGCTTTCTCTATCATTGTCCAATGCCTCACTGTGGAAGAAAAGGTCTCTATAATGCCTTTGGGGAGGGGGATATAATAACTCTCATAGAGCCCTGTTATATCTGAGTGGAAGCGCTGTGATATCGGTTTTAATTCGTAGTTGCACTGTAGCTGAAGATTGCGATAGACTTTGGAAAATAATAAGATACGAGTGTGCAGGAAAAGCCATATTGCTGCTGGAATCTTGGCCGCATCCAACTTTAAAGCCTGAAATCACTTTATGGGAACTTGAAGGCCCCCCTTCACACTATGGACAGGCAGTAGTGCCAATTGTCTTCACTGTTACATAACGGCCTTTAGTTACGTGGTGCAAAAAGCAGAATGTTGGGGAACATTTACGATTTGCTTCATTCAATAAAGACCCAAGTCTTGAATCCAAAGAAACAAAGACAAAGTTGGCTTTTCTGTTGTCCAAGTTCCATTTTCTTGTATTCCGTCAACTGCCATACTTGCTTTCAAAGGATTTTAAAAGGCAACTCCGTTTCAAAGATAATTCACTGCTTGGAGGACTCAACTTACCCGTTCAAGAGGCCACTCTTGTTGTGAAGGCAGTGAAAAGTAGTGGTCATTTTACATACTCTGTCTCTTAGTGTTGGTGGGCTTGGAGCTAGAAAGGTTGTTGGGCTTCCTCATCTTGGTGGCCTCCGTTTGGGTGGTGAGGCCTTTTAGTAAATTATCTGAGCGTGGGGGCAGAGAATAAAAGGACAAGCTGGTCTTTATAGCCATAAGTGACCCAAAGGCTCAGTTCACACTGCTGTGGCCTGAAAGTGCGACTTGATCGTGATTTTGAAGCAACTTCAGGGAATACCTTTGTAATCTTCCTGTAATGTCGGATCCAAGTCACATCAAATAATATGAGGATCCGACTTCGAGGCAACTTCTATTAGTCTATGGGCACAAGTTTGATAGAAGTCACCTTAAAGTACAGGAACTTTATCTAAAGTCAAAGCGACTTCAGTCGTGCTAATTAAGACCGCTCTCTTTGACTAACGTGGGATTTCACATGTCGCGCGACTTTGGGTCTCAAGTCGGTGCAGTGTGAACCGAGCCTTAGCAGAGCGGTTAAACTCGAATTCTCTACCTGTACTGGATTTCTTGAACAGCCAGGTGACCAAGACCAGAAAGTGCTTTCTGTGGCCCATCCTAGCATACGGTTTTGTAGGTGATGCTGCATACCTTTTTAGAACAGACATGTTGAACTCTGATAGAATAGAATCACAGATTGTTCGGGGGACCTTCATAAAGAGCCAAGCTTCCCTAATTAGAATACTGCAATATTTGTGGATTAGAATGCCAGGAATCTAGTATACTAAAAAGTAATTATATATATTTAATTTGTGGATTAGAGAACTGCATCTTGCAACATTTTAATTCTAGTAAATGTAATAAACAATTTATGGAGCACAAAAAGGCAAAACTGTGTACCATAGCTTTAAAGGGGTTGTAAAGGTTTGTTTAAAAAAATATATATATTGTTTCCTCCTCTGTGCAAGGGTTTTGCACAGAGTGGCCCTGGTCGCCCTCTTCTGGGGTCCCCCAGCGGCGCTCTTGGCTCCTCCTCTTCTCGAGTGCCCCCACGGAGAGCTGCTTTTCCATTTCCTTTAATGACATTTTTGGTTCTCAATATTAATGTCACAGTAAACCTGTCTGTTGTTTTAAAAACCGGCATTAATGACCCCCATAGTCAGCTCAAATTTCAGCTTTTCAGCACAACAAAGAGAAAAATCATTGGATTTTCCCTGTCTACTCTAACAGCGTAAATAGAGGAATCTTCACTATTCAGGCAGCAATGGCACATGCGGCTGCTGTCAGTGACTGAACCCAGATCAATCAAACCAGGAGGTGATTGCAGGGCCACCCAGAGATCGAATTTCAAAAGATTTAGCAGGGTTTGGCTGAAATTCAAGCCATCTATGGGAGGTTATTTTAAACGTTATTTACATCGGGTATAGAAAATAATCGCCTAATCACCTTAATGGTGCGCACAGCCATTTGACTTCCAACTGTGATCATTTTGATTAGCTCAGCATAAGAGATATCCTGGAGCATTTCAGTCCCTGGTAGTGCAACCCGAAGAAAACAATCAACTGTGAGGAGATGGATACAAACAAATTTTAAAGGCTTTATCAATGCCTAAAAGCACAGTGAAGTTGATTATTAAGAAGTGGAAGGTATTTGTTACAACACAGACCCACCCTGGATCAGGACGTTGCTCCAAACTGAATGAAAGAGCAAGAAGAAAATCAGAGTGGTCATTGTGTGCATGTGACAACAATATCACAAATTCTCCACAACTGTGGCTTGTATGGGAGGGTTGCAAGAAAAAAAACACGCCTCCAACAAAGGCCACATACAGTCATGGCTGAGCTTTGCCAAAACACACCTTGAAGATTGAGGCCACATGGGAAAAAGGTGTTCTGGTCAGATGAGACAAAATATAATTATTTGGCCTCAACACCAAACGATAGGTCTGGCGGAAATCCAGTACAGCTCACCATCCAAATAACACCATTCCTACAGTAAAGCATGAAGTTGGTAATATCCTGTTATGGGGGTGTTTCTCTGCAGCAGGGGCTGGAGCACTTCTCAGAATAGAAGGAAAAATGAATGGGACAAGAAACATCAAATTCTTGAGGAAAATCTGCTGCCCTCTGCCAGAAAGCTATCAATTGGAAGAACCTTCCAACATGACAAAGACCCAAAGCACACAGCAAAAATTACCTCACAGTGTTCGAAGGAGAAAAAGGTGAATGTCCTTGCATGGCCAAGTCAAATCCCAGACTTAAACCCTGTTGAAATTACTTGAAGACTGCAGTCTACTAACGGTCACCGTCAAATTTAGCTAAACTTGAGCAGTTCTGCAAAGTAGAGTGGGCAAATTTTGCAACGTCTAGATGTGCTAAGTTGATAGGTAAGTATTTAAGGGGGGCTGGGCACAAAAGTTTTTTTGCCTAATGCAGAGAATGCATTAAGGTAAAAAAAATAAAAAAAAAACTCCAGCCTTTATAGCCACTTTTAAGTTACAAAATGAAACCAAGATCAAAGCACTACTCTGAGGAATTTTTGGCTAACAAATGGATACAGGGACTATGTACAGTTTCCTCTTAGATGGAACTTTTAAATGTTTAAAATGGCTGACAAGCTTACTTTAAATTGATTTATACTTCAAATATAATCTGCGTTGCACAGTGTTGCAGTTTGAGTAGTAAGAACCCTGAAGAAGGAATAAGTAGCTGCATTCTTACTGGCACAGGGTACAAACACAATTCTCTGTTGCTTCATGTTGTGGTCCACCTCACCTCTGAATGCTTTCCCAGCAGGAAAGGGATGGCGGGCAGGGTAAGGAAGTCATAGGGTGGGCGTCATTTTGTAGGGTAAGCAAGTTGTTTGGTGCAAAGCACAATGTAAATCGAAGCATAGTTGCCACAATTGTGGCTCCATACCTAACCCCCCCCCCTTTACACTTGGGTTTGAATCAAACATGCACTCAAGCCCCACTTTTAACACCAGTCTGAAGAACAACTTGGAGACCCTCAGATTCTACTGGACACCCAGTCCCTTAAGCCTATACTATTTTATCCTTCACGGCAGCTCTGTCTTGTACCTTTAACTCAAATTTTGAGGTGCCTCAACAGCTTATAAAATGATTGAGCAACAAGATTTACTTTTACCTACTACTTTTATTTCCACTCCCCTGACCATGCCCACTGGATCGCATGTGTTTAACAGGCCACGTTAAGACTGTGCAAATACATTTTCTCTATTTTGGGCAGTAGTAGTCCAATTTCAACTTTTTGCATTTTTTACAGCACTCACTTCTGTAAAAAGTAGGTTTCACAAATCTCTATGCCTCCCATCTGTTTAAGCTATTGAGGCATAGGTTCAAGAATCTGAGAACCTATGAGGAAAACTGTAATACGAGGTGTGACAGTCATCTGCACAGCCAATACTTGTTGCTGCCCCATATAGTTTGTGCCTAATGGAGGAAGCCATATTGTATATTGAAAAATGTTAAACATGTATTCACTTGGAAATGGTGGTATCTTGGCTGCATTCTTTCAAAAAATTTTTTTACGAATGACATTGTAGTTGAGGGAGAAGTTCACATGAAAAGTGAATATTGATCTGAAAACACAACTTGGCTTATTTTTGTTTGTGGAGTCTGGGGAGGGGCGGTTCCAGTCATATCTTTTAAATGCCAACCACTTCCTCTCCTTAAAGCCCATAAGGACCCACTTATTAAGTTTGAGCTTCAAGGCTTTGGTGACTACAGTCTGTTTTGTGTAAATTACACAAATTTACAGTAGTCTTTATATACAGTCTTTGGCAGCTTGTTTTGAGCTCAGTGAATTACCATTTCTAGAACCTTTAGCAAAGTTTATTCATCAGTCAGTAGCTGCTTTCTGTATGAACACCTATAGATTGCCGGGGTCCATCTACTACCACCAGCAGAGACCAGTACTTGTTTCCTCTGAGTGTGGAGCTTCCTGTGGTAAAAGCAGTAATTGACGAAATACAGGGGTTGGACAAAATTATGGAAACAAGTATGGTATAAGAACTAAATCGTTACAAAAGATGATGTTGGTCGCCCTTTGACATCCAAGATGGCCTGAATTCTCATTGAATTTGACAAATCTAAGTCTTGGATGGTTGATAATGGAATCTGATACCACTGTCCTTTCGGTCAGTTGACCATGTTGACCGCGCTTATGCTCGCCAGATGACGTTTTCCCGGAAACTGTATATGCCGTCCCAACCTTTGATACTGCACCTCACAACACCGTAAATAAATTGGCAACTTCAGTCAGAGGTACCAGCTACGCGAGCACCAACAATTTGCCCTCTTTGAAGCTCAAAGCTCTGATATGACATATTACTAGCAGGACACACAGTGAATGACGAAAGTGAGGCTTCCCACCTGTTTAGCTAGGTGTCTCATCACACAACGGCAGCAAAAGAATGTTGCATTCGCTTTTAACACAAAACATGTCGTCACTTTTACACCTGCAAATCATGTAGTGTTTCTATATTTTTGTCCAACCCCTTTAATCTCCTCAATATACTGTACGTGGCTAAAACATTGTGGACAACTCAACCACTACCCTTATCCAGTATGAGCTTGTTGGAATATTCCATTCCAAAACCTTGAGCACTACTATGGAGTCGCCCCTCTATCCCTGCAGCTATAACAGCCTCCAGTTTTCCACAAGAATTTGGGGTGTGTGTGGGAGAATGTGGAACCTTTTTAGTCAAAAGGGCCATTGGTGAGGTCAGGTACAGATGTTGGATGGACCTTGACCTTGGCTCATGGTACCAATTTATCCCAAAGGTGCTCAGTAGGGTTGAGGTCAGGGCTTCGTATGAGCTACTTCAAGTTCCTCTTAGTCAGACTGGTCAGAAGCTGTCTTTATGGCAGGCCAGGAAAGGGGTGGGGACGAACGAGCGCCCCCCCCTCCTGAGCCGTACCAGGCTGCGTGCCCTCAACATGTGGGGTGCCCTGGGGAAAGGGGCGCCGTGCGGCCCCCCCACCCCAAAGCACCTTGTCCCCATGTTGATGAGGACAAGGGCCTCTTCCCGACAACCCTGGCCGTTGGTTGTCGGGGTCTGCGGGCGGGGGCTTATCGGAATCTGGGAGCCCCCTTTAATAAGGGGGCCCCCAGATACCGGCCCCCCACCCTATGTGAATGAGTATGGGGTACGATGTACCCCTACCCATTCACCTAAGGTGTAAAATGTAAAGTACAAAAACACACACACTTTTGAAAAAATATTTTATTGCACTGCTCCGGGGGTCTTCTTCCGTCTTGGGGGTCTTCTCGCCGGACTCCTCCGCTCTCTTCTGCTCTTTTACCTAGCTCTTTCACGAGCGGGGGGAGTCCGGCTACCTTCTTCGTCATCGTCTGGGGGTCTCGATCCGCCTTCGGGGGTCTTCCGGGGGTCTCTTCTGTTCTTGCGGCGGTCGTCGTCTTCCGCGCCGCCGGCGCCGCCTTCTTCTTCTTCTTGTCCTTCTTCTTGTTCTTCTTCTTCCGATGTTGACCCGACGCTCTCTCTGCCCGGAATGCTTGTGCCGCTCTGCGCTGAGACTTATATAGGGGAATGGGGACAGGGTCACATGCACATGTCACATGGTGACCCCGCCCCCTTGTGTTGTCACAGTCCCGGAGGATGCTGGGACTGTGACATCGCAAGGGGGCGGGGTCACCATGTGACATGAACATGTGACCCTGTCCCCCATGTCCCTATATAAGTCCGAGCGCAGAGCGGCACAGGCATTCCGGGCAGAGACAGCGACGGGTCAACATCGGAAGAAGAAGAAGAACAAGAAGGACAAGAAGAAGAAGAAGGCGGCGCGGAAGACGACGACCGCCGCAAGAACAGAAGAGACCCCCGGAAGACCCCCGAAGGCGGATCGAGACCCCCAGACGACGACGGCCGCGACGACGAAGAAGGTAGCCGGACTCCCCCCGCTCGTGAAAGAGCTAGGTAAAAGAGCAGAAGAGAGCGGAGGAGTCCGGCGAGAAGACCCCCAAGACGGAAGAAGACCCCCGGAGCAGTGCAATAAAATATTTTTTCAAAAGTGTGTGTGTTTTTTGTACTTTACATTTTACACCTTAGGTGAATGGGTAGGGGTACATCGTACCCCATACTCATTCACATAGGGTGGGGGGCCGGTATCTGGGGGCCCCCTTATTAAAGGGGGCTCCCAGATTCCGATAAGCCCCCGCCCGCAGACCCCGACAACCAACAGCCAGGGTTGTCGGGAAGAGGCCCTTGTCCTCATCAACATGGGGACAAGGTGCTTTGGGGTGCCGGGCCCCCCTTTCCCCAGGGCACCCCCCATGTTGAGGGCACGCGGCCTGGTACGGCTCAGGAGGGGGGGGTCAGACTGGTCAGAAGCTGTCTTTATGGGCCTGTTTCTGTACACCTGAACTCAATAACAGGGAGGGGTCTCCACACATTTTTCAGCTTATATTCTTCTCACCGCAGCTCAGAATAGGATACACCACTCCGAATGTGCTATGAATTTGTTGATTCAATAGCATGCTTGTAACGGTATATGGCAGGGATAAATACATTTATATGCCAGGCTTAGTTTAGGTTACTATGCTGTATGTGTTTTTGCCTTGTTGGCTCATAGCTACCCTAGTCAGTGTTCTAAAAAATAAAGCCCGTGCAGTTGAAGCAGAAACTTCCTAAACGAGGACCACTTATGAGGCTTCTGTTGCGCAATTAAAGTGGAACTTTACCCATACCAATTTGATAAAAAAAATTGCTACCGTAATTGTGTGCTGTAAATTTCTTCCAGCATTGCTTCTGCTTACTGGAGGCAGCCATTTTGCTAAAGCCCAGAACCCCAGCAGTGAATTCTAAAGTGGAACTAAACCCATCGATTTAACGATTTCAAAAAAGTTACATTCCTGGAATGTCGAGATTGCTAACTCGCATTTGCTTGTGTTCTCAACCAAACTGTCAAACCATCAAATGGCTGGTTTCATAACTGATCACATGTGCGGCATCATGGCAGTTGCCAATCAAACAGAAGCAGCTTACTTGGCTGTAAAGGATTAGGAGGGTTTATTTCTGCTTTAAGGCTGTCGGCAGATTGGCCTCTACCAACTCGGCAATGCCTAAAAATAGAGAGCAACAAAGCATGTGCAGAGCAAGGTGAGACCATGTATTACTGGATTTTATACAGTATAGGCACTTATTTTAATGTTTTACATAGCTATACCTGCATAAGGGGCCAGCCTGAAGTCATCTAGCGGTATTCATTTTCTGAGTAAAGTTCCACTTTAATACAGCGGCCAAATAAAGATAAATCCACAGACCTTTTTAGGTCCTTTTTGTGGCTGTTGGGGGTAAAATATTCACCCAGTCCTACTTTTGGATGGCAGTTTGTTTTCTGGCATATTAGAGACCAACCGACCAACTTCTCATAACGAGAAAGATTGGTTGGGCACTTTTTAAAAACATCTTTACTATTTTGCCTAACATAGGTCGGCACTGTTTCTGTCCTCATGTGAAGCCCCCCCCCACCCCTTCCTTCATTTGGTTTATCATACATGAATGTTTGTGCCCAAGTTGTAGCCTGAATGATTTGAAAATGGTAAGAGTGCACCTTCACCAACCAGCAGAATATTTCAGGTGCAGTGATGTTGGGAACTCCATAGTGAGTTCCAAGTCTTGCCAACATTGGTCTCCCCTCCTCTTGCATGTTCAAGTTTTTTTTTCTACAGCATTATAAACAGACTGGTGGGCAGCAGGATGAAGTGTTGTGGTAGTGTATTCTGGATCATCCTCTCTCCCGGTGAGATTAGAAGGGGGATGTGTGCAAATGCAGAATATACTCTCCCACTTTAAATAATTCAGCTTGGAAATCAGGGGGGATTCACCAAGAACTATGTTTGTTATGGAGTTTTTCTCCAGAAACCAGACCTCTAAATACCGTTAATTTAGCCGACGTAAGTCTATCATTTCACTGCTTACACTAGAAGCAAATGCTTTCTATACATAGTTGAATGCAGATAACCAGACAATTTCTGTGACTTCCAAGTAATACTGAATGGAGTTTACTTGCATCACTGTCAAACCTTTCGGCCCAGTGGCTCTATCACAAAACGAGATGGTCAAACATTTTTTTTTCTTTTTTGGGTTGAGCATGCACATGAGCATATGTAGATGCAGGATCATTTGACGGTGTCTAACTAGGCTTCCTACTATTTGTGCACTGTTTTATTTTTATTTTTTCAGATGATTATGTATTTTAGTCTGTTGCTGTTTTAATTTTATTTAAAACACTACTTTATATTCCTTTTAACCGATTTTTATGTTGGTCAAACTAGCTAACGCAATCACTGGATGTGTGTGGGTGTTTAGAGAAGTAATGACATGCCTAGCTTTAACTGTAATTTTTATTCCCCTTCCACTTTCTTTTTTTTTTTTATATTTTATTTTTCTTCTGAAAAATTTGAACTTTAAGCCTTTGTTTGGTTTAAAGGCTAATGCACTTGACGGCTGTTGAGATACTAAAGTGTATGTGTTGCCTGCTCACTAAGCTTTATTGAATAAGGGCAAAGAATGGTTGGTGTACACATGGTAGTATTGGCTCCATGTGGATGTTTCTGTAGCTAGCTTTGGACTCCATTCACGCTTGTGCAACTTGTCATGCAATTTTGGACGCCCCATGGTTTCCCCATGTTTTCCAATGAAAACCATTCATATTTGTGCGACTTAAAGTTTCAGCGACTTCAAAGTAGTTCATGCACTACTTTGGTTTGACTTTCATTCAACTTGAGGGCCATAGACTTCAATGTTAACTCTCAAAAGTTGCATGAAAGTCGTACCTGAATGTTATACAATGCAACAGTTGTTCATTATCACTAGTCAAAGACAGTCGTATCAAAGTTGCACTCTGGAGTCGAACAAGTGTGAATGGAGCTTTAAGGTTCTTTAATTCTCTGATTTTGCAAAGGAGGAATCTGAATGTATGTTCAAGGTCAACAGAAGCTGAATCAGTTATGCTGGCCACATATGTATTAATCCCACATGCTTTCGATAGAATCAACCAAGGATCGATCATATTGGATTGTCTAAAGTTCCATTCATTTCTGCTAATCTTCCCAGTATCATTTTGGGGGATTTTGACTCAAAGGCAGAAGATTGTGTCACTTGAACAAACTAATTTATGTACACATGGAACTCCTTGTTGTCACAGCATAGTTCATGTTAGATCAATGTGGGGACGTTTTGCTGTTTCTGTACTCTTTGCCACATTTCATCAATAATACGGTTGGAAACAGATTTCGGAAAGAAAATGTAATGCATATACGGCCAAAATATCCAACAGTTCTACCTTCAGGCACAATGATGAATTTAGCCCAGCATGCAGTAACCCATAGCAACCTATCAGAAACTCTTTTCCACTGTTAATGTATCGTAGAATTGGAGGAAGTCCTAGGAATTAGCTAACCAACATGCCTGGCATGTAGACCACCTGGGGACCTAAAGTGACACTTTTTACTTTGCCTATTCAGGGAAAACAAAGTGTACGTATAAAGCCCACCAACCCACTCCTACTCGTCTCAAGCAATAACGCCACTCAATCTGTTGCACTCAGTGCAGTAGATCTAGTGTTTTAGACTATGGGGGGCATTTAAACTTATCCATAATGTAATCCTCGGGCAATAGTCTCTCTATGTATGAAGCATTTTTTTTTTTTTAATCTTAATTTTAAAATTAATTAAATTTAGTTACATAGTTAGTTAGGTTGAAAAAAGACACAAGTCCATCCAGTTCAACCACAAATAAAAAAAAAAATATATATATATATATATATATATCATACAATCCCATATACCCCATTCTATACCCACAGTTGATCCAGAGGAAGGCAAAAAAAAACCAGCAGAGCATTCTCCAATTTGCTAAAGCAGGGGAAAAAAATTCCTTCCTGATCCCCCGAGAGGCAATCGGATTTTCCCTGGATCAACTTTACCTATAAATGTCAGTACCCAGTTATATTATGTACATTTAGGAAAGTATCCAGGCCTTTCTTAAAGCAATCTACTGAGCTGGCTAGAACCACCTCTGCAGGGAGTCTATTCCACATTTTCACAGCTCTTACTGTGAAGAAACCTTTCCTTATTTGGAGATGAAATCTCTTCTCCTCTAGACGTAAAGAGTGCCCCCTTGTCCTCTTTGTTGACCGTAAAGTGAATAACTCAACACCAAGTTCACTATATGGACCCCTTATATATTTATACATGTTGATCATATCCCCCCTTAATCTCCTTTTATCAAGGGTGAATAAATTCAGTTCCTCTAATCTTTCCTCATAGCTGAGCTCCTCCATGCCTCTTATCAGTTTGGTTGCCCTTCTCTGCACTTTCTCCAGTTCCCCAATATCCTTTTTGAGAACTGGTGCCCAAAACTGAACTGCATATTCCAGATGAGGTCTTACTAATGATTTGAACAGGGGCAAAATGATATCTCTCTCTCTGGAGTCCATACCTCTCTTAATACAAGAAGGGACTTTGCTCGCTTTGGAAACCGCAGCTTGGCATTGCATGCTATTATTGAGCTTATGATCTACCAAAACCCCCAGATCCTTCTCCACTACGGATTTCCCCAGTTGTACTCCCCCTAGCATGTATGATGCATGCATATTCTTAGCCCCCAAGTGCATAACTTTACATTTATCAACATTAAACCTCATCTGCCACATAGTCGCCCAATTTGACAGAGCATTGAGGTCGGCTTGTAAATTGGAGACCTCCTGTAAGGACGTTATTCCACTGCATAGCTTGGTGTCATCTGCAAAGACAGAAATGTTACTTTTGATCCCAGACCCAATATCATTTATAAAGATATTAAAAAGTAAGGGTCCCAGCACTGAACCTTGGTGTACACCACTGATAACCTTAGACCATTCAGAGTAAGAATCATTAACCACGACTCTCTGAATTCTGTCTTTTAGCCAGTTTTCTATCCATTTACAAACCGATATTTCCAAACCTGTAGACCTTACCTTACACATGAGCCGTGTGTGGGGAACTGTATCGAACGCTTTTGCAAAATCCAAGTATACCACGTCCACAGCCACGCCTCTGTCCAAGGTTTTACTTACCTCCTCATAAAAAGAAATGAGGTTTGTCTGACAACTTCTGTCTTTCATGAACCCATGCTGTCTGTTGCTTAAAATATTTTTTTCCTGCAAGAACTCGTCTATGTGGTCTTTTATTAATCTCTCCAGTATCTTCCCAACTATAGAAGTTAAACTAACAGGTCTATAGTTACTTGGTAAAGACTTTGTTCCCTTTTTAAATATAGGCACCACGTTCGCCCTGCGCCAATCCAGTGGTACTATTCCTGTCATTAATGATTGCCTAAAAATTAGATACAATGGCTTTGAAATTACAGAGCTCAATTCTTTTAGGATCCGTGGGTGGATGCCATCAGGTCCAGGTGCTTTATCCACCTTTATTCTGTCTAAATATTTCTGGACCATATCGCTTTTGAGCCATTGTGGATTTAGGGCTGTGTCACTACCACCCCCATTGTGGACATGAGCTCCCCCATGCTCCTTTGTATACACAGAGCTGAAGAAAGTATTTAATAAATTGCCTTCTCTTTGTCCCCAGTCACCCACTCTAGATTATTTTGTAAAGGGCCTACATGCTCAGACTTGACCTTTTTACTATTAATATATTTGAAGAATTTTATTTTTTTTAAGCCACCTGCGTCCTAGCAACAAAAGGATGTTGGATGGTGGAAGTCCCCTGCATCCTAGCAGCAGAACAACATAATGCAGCAGAAGCAACAGAAGGCCATTTACGTTGTATGCACATTAACGCTGCTCAAACATTAAATGTGTACAGCAAGCAGAACGCTTTTTACGCAGGATCCTGTGTACAAGTTGTGTTTACTAAAGTGTACCAAGGTTTTTTATATATATATAAGGATTAAAACCCCTGCCAGGTTTTAAATTGCAGTCTGTATTCTCTGGGGAGATTCCGACTCTCTGGCCAATGAAATGAATGATCGCCCAAGTGCCGAAACGCTTTTGCAAAAACACAGCTTGATGCTTTTTTTTTACGCTGCTTTTCTTTTGCCAGGATAAAGGACTATAGGAGAGCTGAGCAAACGCCCAGTGTGCATGAGGCCATAGATTTATGGGTCCATTCATAAAGTAAAGCCGCAGTTGGGTAAAATAATGCACGATTATAAAGCAAAGTGTTATGTGACATTCAGAGTTCTCTCTGCTGCATTAAGCAAAGAGGACTTCATAAGGTATGTCAGGCTCCTCTTAATCTTTTCATGCTTTAAAACAGGTCTCCAAACTGCAGCACATGGGTCAAATTTTGTCCCCCACAGGATTTTATGCGGCCCTCTGATTTTTAAGGGGGGACCCTGATGTAAGAGGGTGCTTTGAATGAGACCTCTGATGTAAGGGGAACTCCACTAAGACCATTATGGAACTCTTATGTAATGGGGGCCCCACTTGGATGCTGATGTAAGTGGGAACTCTGTTGGGCTCCAGTTTGGAATTTCTTTGCTTTGTTTTCCTGAAGTTTTTTTTGGCCTGCCAAAAATAACACATACAATATGGCCGGTCTCTGTAATGAAAAGTTTGGAGGCCCTCTGTAAAAAGGCTTTGGGAGGGGAAAAAAAAACCATTTAAAACAGCATAACTCAACTGTAGGAACTTTAAAATGCTCCCACTTCTTTGGTTGCTCCCTTTTCAATCAGGGTGATAAAAGGAAAAAAGTAGTGTCCAAAAACAATGTCCCCACACATGATTTGTCAAGGCTTGACAAAAGTACTGTAACCTAAACCAAAAATATTTGAAAGGTTCCACAAACGATTGATGTGAACGATTTGGTAATATGTAGGAATTTATATATAAATTCCTACATATTACCAAATCATTCACATCATCAATCGTTTGTGGAACCTTTCAAATATTTTTTGTTTAGGTTACAGTACTTTTTGTCAAGCCTTGACAAAGCGGTCCTGCATGCCCTTGAAATGTGCTTCCATGATTGCTGTTTGCAGTAAATGAGTCTTGCATGGAGTGCTGGCCCTTTCTTCATGCTAAGTCTCTTGTGGCACCACCACTGGCCGTGCACCTTGGAGGTTTTGAGGCAAGGGGTTTGCATGCGGGATGGCTATATCTTTCATTAGTCAAGTATAGGTGGGAGCAGGACACTGAATACGACTATTTAATCAGTAGGTAAGAGGTCTTTAGTTGAGCCAAGCTTTGGAAGTTCTCTACAAAGTAGGGGTCCCCTCAGAAATTGGAGTCAACCAACCGGAGAAATCTATGTAAAGCTGAGCCAGAAGGAGCGCCAAACACGTTTTACGAGTCCAAAAACTGTTTTGGTTCAGCAAGGATAACAAAAGGCAGCCAAAGCTTTTCATAATCAATAGTCCCCCTTCATCAGGGCTTTAAGTAAATTGCATAATTTCTGTTGGACACAATGCTAAGCTCCTGGGTATCTCAGTCAAGGCCAGGAGGATACACAGTAGTGGGTGCAACACATGTGTCAATACTGCTTTGCTGTTTGACAGACATCGACTTACTGTTTACTCTCCTGACTTTGAGATACCCAGGAGTTGGCTTTGTGTTCAATACAGGCTGTGATATTGGCTTAAAGCCCTGATGAAGGGCTATCATCCGGAGAGACATGGACAAATTCCGGGACCGGATATCGGAGGCAGAGAGGCGGGTATCCGACGCGGAGGACACCCTGCGGGGACATCACACAGACATCCAGGCCCTCTACCTCAAGGTAAAGCATCTGGAAGCGAGAGCGGAGGACGCCGAAAACCGCAACAGGAGGAACAACTTGCGGGTCCTCGGCCTCCCCGAGGGTGCTGAGGGAGCGGATCCTGTGGCCTTCATGGAAGCTCTACTGCCTACCCTCCTCCCCCGAGCACAGTTCTCACAGCACTTCTCCATTGAGAGGGCCCACCGCATGCCTGCGTCTCGAGGCCCCCAGGGAGCGCCGCCGCGGACTTTTATTTTTAAGTTCCTCCACTACCGGGACCGGGACACGGTGCTCAGAGCAGCACGGCTGCAGGGAGAGCTAAAATTTGAGAACGCCAAGATCCTAATCTTCCCGGACTACTCGGTAGAAACTCAACGCCAACGCAAATCATTCGACCATGTCAGAGGCCTCCTGAGACAGAAGGGGATAAAGTACAGTATGCTTTTCCCGGCAAGACTGCGTGTCCAAGACGGGGAAAGAGTACAATTCTTCACATCACCCAGAGAAGCTGCGGCGTGGGCCGAATCGCTCCAACGCTGATCTGCCTCAGGTATGCTGATTACATATGCTGAAATGCTGCTGTGACTGCCTAGACTCATGCTGGACTTTTTTCCCTATGTGCCTGTGACTGAGTAGGGTTGATGCTTGTGTGATGGAAGGCCCCCCCATACACCTATGTACATTGTGGAAAGAGACTTTGGGGATGTATGGAGGACAGCGGAGGCTGTGTTTTGTTACAGGAACCTGTATCTCCCCATTGTGCCTCACCAATTATGCTGCAGAGAACTGGTGACTGTTTGGCCATCGCATCTGAAGACATTGTATGGGAGACTCATGTAGACCCCCTCCCCAACATCCTAAACTGGGATCATCTCCCCCTTTCTGCACCAGTATCCTCTTGAACACAAGTCACTGAAAGGCACAGGTTTCCCCCCCCCCCCCCCCAGCAACAGTAAAGACAACTTTGCACCCGGTACAGGCCATGGTGGGCAGTCGCAGCGGCTTTAAAAACCCCTTGAGGAATGGGGTGGAACAGGATGAACACCATATCCCTCCTGAACTGGGGTTTGGCACTCGCCACTTATCCCGGCTGACTTTGTTTTACTCCTGCCCTGTCACCCCCCTCCTTTTTTCCCCCTATTTTTTTAAATTTTCTTGCCAAATTTTTTTCTTTTATTTTTTTTTTTTTTTTTTTTAATTTATCCCCCCCCTTCTTTCTACAAGTACTGTGCCCCCGGGGACCCGGGAGATCCACACCCAGAATCCTCTCTCGGACACTAGAAGGACTGTAAGTTCTGTTTAGATGTCCTTCCACAAGGATTGCAGCGGGAGGTAAAGCGCCTCTTTTACATTGCCCTCATGCTAGGCCTCGAGCCCAGTTTTCTTTTGGGGAGGGAGGCCCTCCGACCGACTTGGCGGATGGGCAGGGTGGGGGGAGGGGGTTTATGGTTATGTTGGGCTGCTGTTGCAAGCCCCCAGTTTATGCTTCTACAAAATGTGTATATGACAATGTGGCTAGGGATTACCTTCTATTCTAATGTGTATAATGCTATGTCCACAGGATGCACTTCCGGGTCCGGAAGCTCGATCAGTGGAGGACTGACTAATATTGTTTATCCTCTCATACTTCTCAGTGCCATTAATGTCCTCCCTTAAGGTTCTCTCCTGGAACACGAGGGGATTAAACTCCCCTATCAAACGCTCACTGGTCTTCCAGTTTGTCAAATCTTATCACCCTCATATTTGCGTGTTCCAGGAGACCCACCTAGTAGGTAAAAAAACATTCAGCCTTAAAAAACCGTGGGTTGGTTATCACTACCACTCAACCTACTCTACCTTCTCCAGAGGGGTTAGCGTCTTGGTTTTAAAGTCGCTTCCCTTCAAACTCCTTGATCTAGCTCTGGACCCGGGGGGCAGGTATGTAGTGATCCATGCACTAATACACAACATACCATGGGTATTGGTAGGACTTTACCTTCCACCTCCGGCCTCCCTACAGATTCTAAACCAGGTAACGGCAAAGATAGCAGAATTCTCAACCGAGAACGTGCTGATTATGGGGGACTTCAACCTCGTGCCAGATGCGGGACTTGATAGGCTTCTGACGACGGGCACTACTCGCCGGGGCTTGTCGGACTGGGCAGCTACATATAACTTGACTGATCTATGGCGGTGGAAGAACCCACAAGCCAGAGCATACACCTGTCACTCGGCCTCCCATAGGACATTCTCCCGTATTGACTTAATCTATGCGGGTGAATCTGCCCTTCCGAGGGTGCGGGATGTTTTGATTCTCCCTAGAGGGGTGTCGGATCATGCCCCGCTCATGGTGGAACTGGACCTCTCCATTGCCCCGTCCGACAGGCTCTGGCGACTATCTAGGTTCTGGGTTACGGACGAAGCTGTGGGAACTAGGTATCGAGCTGACTTAGAGACATACTGGATAACCAACTCCGGCTCGGCGGCAGCTTCCTCTGTCTGGGATGCGTTTAAGGCGTTCTCTAGAGGACGCTTCCAGAGCATTATAGCTGAGGTCAGGAGAGAACGTAGAAAGGAACTGACGGACTTGGAGGCCGAGAGCAGTAGACAAGAGGCACTGTATGTTAGGTCACGAGACCCACAGATTTACAAACGACTGCAGTCCCTCTTGAGGGAGATCCTCCTCCTCAGGACGACCCTGACACAGAAAAGACTCCTTCATCAGACTCAGAGAATATTCGAACAAGGGGAAAAAACTGGCCACCTCCTGGCATGGTTGTCTAGGGAGCAGACGGTGGGCATGACTATAGGACAGATTCAGTCCCCTGATGGTTCGATTCTCACTACCCCAGAAGATATTAACAGCGAGTTTGCCTCCTACTACCAAACACTGTATAGATCTCAAGTCACTTACGACTCAATGGAGCTGGCTAACTACTTGGAGGACATTCCTATTCCATCCCTCACCCTCACATATTCTAAAATGTTGGATGCCCCAATAACAATTGAGGAAATTCAGAAGGCCCTCAAAATGATGCAGACAGGTAAAACGCCGGGACCGGACGGCTTCCCGGTGGAATTCTACAAGGAATACTTAGAGCTACTAGCCCCTAGATTACACACCCTCTTGACCGCATCCATGGAGGACGGAACACTTCCGGACTCAATGAATGAGGCGATAATCGTAGTGATCCACAAGCCGGGGAAGGATCCCAATCTTTGCTCCTCCTACCGCCCCATATCTCTCCTTAATGTTGATACGAAGATCCTCTCAAAAGTTCTGGCTAACAGACTGAATGTAGTTATAACAGCACTGATTCACCCTGATCAGACAGGATTTATGCCAGGCAGGGGGACGGACATCAACATAAGGAGACTGCACACACACATTGCGATGGCCTCGACGGGAGAGCCTGGGGTGGTGGCCTCACTCGACGCAGAGAAGGCCTTCGACTCGGTCGAGTGGGGCTACCTATGGTCAGTCCTTGCGAGATTCGGATTCGGGCCTAAATTCCTTACATGGTTACGGATGTTATATGCGCAGCCCAGGGCACGTATACGCACTAATGGGACCCTATCGGAGGCATTTGAGTTGGGGAGGGGTACAAGACAGGGGTGCCCGCTCTCCCCAGCGCTATTTGCCCTGGCATTGGAACCCCTGGCTACACTCTTTAGGGCGGACGAGGCAATCAGAGGAGTGAGGGTCGGAGTGGTTGAGGAAAAGATTTCCCTCTACGCCGACGACTCCCTTCTCTACCTGGCGGATTCAGAGGGATTCTTGCAGGCAGCTTTGACTGCCTTTGACAAATTTGGTAGATTTTCGGGCATTCGAATAAACTGGGGCAAATCAGTCCTCTTTCCCCTGAATAGGCCAATCCCTATGGTAGACACGAACACGCCCTTGCACTGGGTGGAGGAATTTACCTACCTGGGGGTGAGGGTGGGGAGAGACCTGTCAGGATATCTAGACAGGAACATTTATCCACTACTGAACCAGATGGAGCAGAAATGCCACGCCTGGAAGAGCCTCCCTCTGTCCCCGGTGGGTAGAGGGAACCTAATAAAAATGATATACCTTCCAAAGTTCCTTTATTACTTCAGACAGACCCCAGTCCCTATCCCCAAATCATTCTTTCGCAAACTCGACGGCCTTTTAATCTCATTTGTTTGGGCTGGGAAGCCTCCAAGGGTGGCAAAGACTACCCTCTACCTCCCACTGGCTGGCGGTGGTCTGGCATTCCCCAATTTTTTGATATACTACTGGGCAGCAGTACTAGTTACAGTGAGGTGGTGGTTCTCGCAACCACGCCAAAATCCATCAGTTAACCTTGAAGCAGCACTCCTCGGTTCTTATGCAGCGTTATCCAACCTCCCATATAGAGGGGCAAAGGCCGCTCCCACAGTGACGGGTCCGATGAAAACCACACTCCAGGTTTGGAGGGCGTCTAGGGCTGCCCTCCTAAAGCCAGACTGTGTCTCACCCCACACCCCGCTTTGGGCTAACCCGGCACTACCTCACCTGGCAACAGTCCCGGACCCAGCGGGCTGGGCCACACGAGGTATTACCACTTTGAAACAAGTCATGCCACAAGGAGTTATAACCCCCTTTAGAGAACTCCAGCTAGCGCATAATCTACCTAGAAGCTTCCAATTTAGATACTACCAGCTCCAACATGCCCTCAGAGCTCAGTTCCCCACCCGAACTAGACTAGAGCCAGACTCGATTGAGAGACTATTAATCTCGGGAACACTAGACAAACCCCTCTCATCCTTGTACTTGTACCTCACGGTGGCTCATGACGTGAAGAGCGACCGGGTCATGGTTAAGTGGCAGAAGGACATCCCGACCCTTGGACAGGAGGAATGGGAAGAATGCTTGACATCATTTATTCCATCCATGATAGCAGCTAGAGACAGATTCATACAATTAAAATTCATACATAGGGCCTACTATACACCAAAAAGATTGGCAGGGATCTACCCCACTATGAGCCCTAATTGCACTAGATGTAGCCAGGAGGAGGGGACCTTCTTCCACATGGTTTGGTCCTGTCCGAGACTACAAACTTTCTGGAACTCAGTGATTGACACCCTGGAATTAGTTAGTGGAGTGCGGATCGCACCGGACCCCCTAACCATCCTCCTTAGCCACCTGGAGGATGTGGAGGGGGATCGCTACCTGAAGCTGTGCCTCACCTTCCTGCTATTCTACGCCAGAAGGGAAATACTCCTTAAATGGAAACTGAAAGAACCCCCAACCCGATCATCCTGGCAGAAGTCAGTGAATAATGTCCTACCATTATACCGCATCACATACGAGAGTAGGAACTGCCCGCAGAAGTACGACAAGATCTGGTCGAGCTGGATCAACGCGTGTGGATAGGCCCCTGAGGAAGGGGACGGTCCCATGCGGTGGTCCATATCTTATTGAACCCACAAGACAGTCAGGAGCATCGACCAACTCCTATTAGAATTGCCCCAGGGTTAGCTTGGTCCGGGCGGTCCGGAGGTGGAACTTGTACCCCCCCCCCCCCATACCCCTCTCACACCCCCCCTGGTGAAGAATGAAGGGTTGGGGAAAAAACCCACGAGGGAACATAAAACCCAGCAATTCCATGAGTAAATGACTCCTGTGGAGACACCCCCCCACCTAGGTAATAACTACACCTTATAACAACATAGGCTGGGAACGTAGTCCAGCGACACCTTAATAATATGATGGTAATGCTATGTTTCCTCCCTGTGTCGGCGAATTGAAAGTCATATTGTCCTGCATGTACATATATCATACTGTATGAAGCAGTTTTTGTTGTTGTTTGTATTGTTTGTATTGTGTTTGTCCAAAAAACTTTAATAAAAACGTTCTGTTAAAAAAAAAGGGTGATTTTTGCCCCCAAAATGCATTGGATGCCTTTGTTATCTTGTGGTCACTTGCTGAACCGATAGTATGCTTTTTGGCCTTCCAACACTTTTTTTTGGCGTACCTTCTGGCTCATCTATACGTTTTTCATTAGTCTCACATCACTGTCCCTCCAGGTTAGCTTGTATCCTGTGGTTGCTTATATGGAAATGGTTGCTGACACTAGGCTTTATGTAATATGGAAAAGGGAGGCGGTAGAATGCCTATAGCAATCCCCCAGATAATATATTGTCTAACCTGCTTGTCGAAATCTGGTCGCCACCTTTTCCGAGGGGGGAAATAGATGCTGACCTTACTATCCCTTTAGTGACATGTTCCAGATTTACTGGTCAGGCTGGTGAGATACCAAACAGAAGGCAACCCCAATGAGAAACACATAGAAGCTGGTGGATGTAGGCAACATGCATTCTTCCCACCATTCCCTCAGTAGGCGTCATCGTCATGTCTGAGGGAAACAACTCATCGGATGACTTTCTTTCTGCAATGATGAATTATAGGGTAGTCTGGGATCTGTTGGGTTACTGTGGAAACCTTAAGCCGGCCATAGACTAATCAAAATTCAACCCATTCGAGCAGGAAGCAGGCTGTTTGTACTACAGTTGATCTATCAATCAGCTTCAGTACAACCAGCCTGTTGGATATTGTTTGTTCGATCGCTGCTGCTGGCTATAGCTGGCAGCAGTGATCATTGTACAGATGGTCCCCTAGTTACAAACATTCAACTTACAAATGACTCTTACTTACAAACAGAGGGAGACAACAGGGAGTGAGAGGAAATCTACCCCAAGCAAGGGAAAATCACTGAAAAAATCCGGCCCCATTCACTCCAGTGTGAAAGCCGGTGGGCTTTCACACTGGAGCGGTGCGCTAGCAGGACAGTCAAAAAAGTCCTGCTAGCAGCATCTTTGGAGCGGTATAGGTATAGGTGTATTCACCGCTCCTATACCGCTCCTACCCATTGATTTCAATGGGACACCGCGGCAATACCGCCGCAAAGCACCGCTACGGCGGTGCTTTGCGGGGGATTTTAACCCTTTTTCGCCTACCAAGGCTCTATTGTATGTCATATAGGGGGAGCCACTGAGCGTGGTATCCAAAGGATCAGGGTATGTGCAGTAAAAACAAGATGTGCTTCGGCACTGAGGTCTGATTGACCTGCTGAGAACCCCCTCAGAATACAAGGTCCAACATACAGGGTTTAGGGCTGAAAGGCCCAAGTCCTGTATTGAACACAAGGTCAGCCGGTGTATCACTGTAAAGGAGAGTGGGACGCGGCCGCGCCGTGCTGACGCGGCCGCGCCCGGCACCGCCCCGTCAGAGGTCCACACTGGGAGGTTCTCACAGCGTCATCTGACGCTCGCCTCCCAAAAACACACCAGCCAATTAGCATTCAGCACCCAGGACGGCTGACACACACCCATCCTCAGCTGTTGCCCATGATTTGACCTCATATAAACTCCTCACACTCTGGCTTCAGTATCATGCTGCTGACTGACCAGAGATGACCTCTTATCCTTTACTCCCATCTTATACTCAGGTAAATACATGGTCTACTTCATTGTAGCCACAATATTACTATTTTCACTTTCTGGTGTTCTGATTATTCCTATCCCACTCTCCTTTACAGTGATACACCGGCTGACCTTGTGTTCAATACAGGACTTGGGCCTTTCAGCCCTAAACCCTGTATGTTGGACCTTGTATTCTGAGGGGGTTCTCAGCAGGTCAATCAGACCTCAGTGCCGAAGCACATCTTGTTTTTACTGCACATACCCTGATCCTTTGGATACCACGCTCAGTGGCTCCCCCTATATGACATACAATAGAGCCTTGGTAGGACATGTGAGTACCTCATTGTTTTCTATTCCTGAGATTAATCTCCTCCAGCAATATAGATTTGTTCTAGTGCAAATTTAATGTATTGATATGCCGAGACTAATTTATGACCCTCCATCTATTTAGATGAGATTCTAAGGATACAAATTGCCTTGACAAAGGACCACAGTCCGAAACATGTTGGCATCCTCCTTATCTTATGTACCAAGCAAGTTTATATCCTTGTCATAATGCTTTGTATGTTTTTGCTCTCTTGACATGTTATAAACTGTATCAACCTATCATATTCTCTTTGTAAACATACCATGCCATACTGAGCATTCCCTTGTTCATTTTGTACACTGTTTGAATAAAACGTTTACTATTTTTTCACATGCATACATTTGTTTAAAGTGTCTATCTTCACTCCAAGCATCCCCTAGGGGTACTGGCCTTTGTTTTATGCACATTTTGGCCTACTAAAAACGATATACAAAATTTTGGGATGCGATAGACCATTTTGTTGTCCCACCTACTTGCCCACCAAAATATCTTTTCCTCTAAACATTGATGGTTACCCCATCCAAATCCCCAACCGGGCAATTTTAGGTGATACCCTGTTTAACATCCTACTTAATTTTCACATTATACACCTAGTACCTTCTATTACACATACTATATTATATACTTTCAAGATTAAATACTTATCTTTGCTCTGCATACCATACATTTGCACAGTCATCTATTATTGTGAATTTCAACATATTTTTTATACCTGGTCCCAATCATGGCCCTGTACCTTGGAGATGAATGGGACACACGCATGTCCAACACCATGCACCATTTTGAGTCTAATGAGTATGTTCAGTCACAACTCAAGTATACTTTCCTCAACCTTACTCACACTGTCCAAAAGAAGGCATCCCTTTTTTGGCATATAAAATCTTTTAAAGAATATATTGCCCATGGTATTAACCCCTTTGGTCTCCGGGTACAAATCTTTCCTACTTTTCAGGACATTCCCCCGGACTTCAAGGTTTCCTGGGAAAATGTCCTGAAAAACTGTTCTAATGAACTTATGAAACTACTAATTACTGAATATGAGTCTCAAATGACTGCTTTAGATATTAAACTCGAACTGATTAACACACAGCTCGAGCAATTTCAGACACACCCTTTATACATCTCACTTGATGAGCAACTTAAAACCCGTTTTGATAAATTCAATCATGACATTCTTGCGCAAAAGGATAAAAAATTCTTTCGCGACAAGAAAGCCTTTCATGAGGAACGTGCATACAAATGGAGCGATATTAATCGCACAAATCGCTCCGACAATCCCACACGCTCTGGCCCTCGGCCATCGAATCCTCGCTCTTCCACTGACAAGACTTACACTTCTACTCACTTATCTCACAAATCCAATCTCCCTATGGGGCTACGTAAGCCCAAACGTGGACGCACACCAAATTTTTCGAGTGACGATGTGTCTGACGTGGAGGGGACCCCCGGCGCCTCCCCCCTTGGGGACTCGCCGGTGGCACCCTCTAACGCCAAGACACACAGATCGCACTCACTCCCATCTGCATCTCAGCGTGCAGATTTTTTAGACAAAATGCGAACCTCACTACAGACACACCAACAATCTTCCTCTCTCAATCCAAAAACCAAACGACCAACACATTAGAAACATCTTCCAATAACATTATCAATCTCTCTTCTCACACACTCACTAGACACGAAATCTCAGTCCTTGAAAAGGGACTCACATTCTGTCTAACTTCACAGCTTGACAAATTCACAGCTATTAAAGACATACATCTCTTTATCCGTAAGTTACTTTTGCACAGCATGTACACCCCCAATCCCTTCTCTGACAATGCTTTGCACACTGCCACCGAGACTACTGCCCTCCAGCAACTCATTGAACTCCTGGAGGAAAACAACCCACCAGATTTGATTGACACCATTGATCTTGATAATGTGCTCAATAACTTTGAGGATGACATCCCTCCTTACAATTCACATTCTTCACACCATATTTCGCTTAAGAAAAAATCAAGCTTTTTTCCTTCACCCAGCACCAACCCACGCGCTGCACTATTCTTACAGTCAGTGACCAACGAAATTCGACAGTTACAAATCCACCCCACCCATTTTAAACAAAAAAACTTTACCTATAACCAACATTTAGCTTTACAGAATCTGAAAACTAATCCCCGGATAGTGATCAAAACGGCGGACAAGGGTGGAAACATTGTTATCCTTAACAAATTAGACTACCTTGAAATGTGTCTCAACATACTACGTAATCGTGAATGGTATGCCATAATTCCCAGTACATCAATCAGGTCGTTCCAACAGGAACTCTACACCCTTGTTGACGACGCCCTTAGACAACATATTATCGATAAATCCACCGCTGACTATGTCAGGACCAAATTTCCGCGAGAAGCCACCTTTTATGCCTTACCCAAGGTACATAAAAACCTTCCCAGACCACCAGGTAGACCCATTGTCTCCGGACGTGGATGTCTCACTGACAATCTTAGTCGTTACATAGACAAACTACTCCAACCTCTTGTACAGGCATTACCCTCTTACATACGTGATACCACACACTTACTCCAGGACCTTTCGGACCTCCACGTCGATGCCAACACTGTCTTAGTTGCCATCGACGTTGAGGCCCTTTATAGCTCTATCCCCCATACTTTAGGACTCGCTGCCATTCAAAAGACCTTGTCCCATGCTAACCTTTACTCCCACGAGTTATCTCTTTTCATTATCAGAGCACTCAAATTTATCCTGACTCACAATTTTTTTTCTTTCAACGGTTCCCACTACCTCCAGGTACAGGGCGTCGCCATGGGCACTTGCTGTGCACCGGCGTACGCCAATCTGTACCTGGGGGAGTGGGAACGAAACTTATTCACCACAGATGCTGCCAGTGTTTTTACCAAACATATAGCGTCTTTCCGACGCTACATAGATGATATTTTGATTCTGTGGCAGGGCCCTATAGATACCCTACACCAGTTTCTTATATACCTCAATACTTCGAATTCCCTCAACCTCAAATTTACAATGACGCATAGTTATAGTTCCATCTCTTTCCTTGATCTTACTCTCAGCAAGGACAGACATGGCCAACTACAAAGCCAACTTTTTCGCAAACCGACTGCAGGCAATACTATCCTTGCAGCCTCCAGTTTTCACCCTCAACCCCTACTCAAATCTATCCCTTTTGCTCAATACTTACGTGCGCGACGTAACTGTTCCACGGATACCTCCTTTGAATACGAGGCTTCCGTACTGAGGGACAGACTGCGCGCACGTGGCTACCAAAACAGCGTTTTAAAAAACGCATACAAAAAAGCAAAATCCAAATCACGTTCAGCCTTACTTACTTCCAAATCTTATGAGCCCTCCACACAACCACCGCTCAGAATTATAACAAACTACTGCCAACAACACAATGAAATTACCCAAATACTACTTAAACACTGGCACATCATTTCTACAGATAAAGCACTTTCCCCCTTTGTTCCGCCTAAACCTTTGATCACTTATCGACGTGCCCCGTCTCTTCGTGACAAACTTATCACTAGTGAATACAAGAGTGGCAACAAATCCCAGAGACAGCTTAAGGGCACTTTCCCATGTGGCAATTGTAATTACTGCAAATACCTACCTAAATCCAACTTACACAGCCTTCTACCCAATGGCCAACGTTTTTTTCCCAAACATTATGTAAACTGTCGTTCTATTGGTATTGTCTACCTTTTGGAATGTGAATGTGGGTGCTTTTACGTAGGCAAGACCAAACTGCCATTTTGGAAACGAATCTACGGACACGTTACCAGTATTAATCAAAGAGATCCCGATTTACCATTGGGACGACACACCTCCATTGTCCACCCTGACACTATTCCTAAGTTCTCGTTCAGAGCCCTGGACCATATTCCCCCCCCCCCAAATCGAGGGGGTGATTACAACAAAGCGCTCCTTCAGAGCGAACTTCGTTGGATTTTTCATCTCAATGCCACCTTACCCCCTGGCCTCAACGAAGCCTTCAATTTCAAACCCTATCTTGAGGGTTTCGAGACCGGAGTTTGTGAACTAGACCTCTAATCAAGGTCCCCCACGTCCAAGCACCCACACCCAACTTTATTATCTGTATTCTGTATTAGGACTATATGTTTATACACCCTATTTTGTATAAATACTGATATATGCTTTCTCCATGTACCATTAATACATGTCTTTATGTATCTATGTATTATATACTGTGCACTGGTTGGTACATATGTCTCTCCCCCTCTCCCCTATGGTCTCTGAGCCATGGTTATCACTATTTTGCCAATTGCAACATGCCCGCATGTCCCCCATTGCTCACTATGTTATCATTTGTCCTATCCGGACCAACTTATTTTACCCCACCTGCTTTCCTTTTCCCCCTCCTCCTGAATACCCGGCGCGGGTAAGACCAGGTGCGCGTGCGCATTAGCCTTACTGCGCACGCGTCACCCCCCCGCCTTCCATCGAGACCAATGGTTTGGTCCACTTCCTGTTTGCGCTCCACGATGGAGCGCACCAGGAAGCAGGCGTCTGTCTGCCCCGCGCCGGTGACGTCACGACGCCGGACGCGCCGCGCCGTGCTGACGCGGCCGCGCCCGGCACCGCCCCGTCAGAGGTCCACACTGGGAGGTTCTCACAGCGTCATCTGACGCTCGCCTCCCAAAAACACACCAGCCAATTAGCATTCAGCACCCAGGACGGCTGACACACACCCATCCTCAGCTGTTGCCCATGATTTGACCTCATATAAACTCCTCACACTCTGGCTTCAGTATCATGCTGCTGACTGACCAGAGATGACCTCTTATCCTTTACTCCCATCTTATACTCAGGTAAATACATGGTCTACTTCATTGTAGCCACAATATTACTATTTTTACTTTCTGGTGTTCTGATTATTCCTATCCCACTCTCCTTTACAGTGATACACCGGCTGACCTTGTGTTCAATACAGGACTTGGGCCTTTCAGCCCTAAACCCTGTATGTTGGACCTTGTATTCTGAGGGGGTTCTCAGCAGGTCAATCAGACCTCAGTGCCGAAGCACATCTTGTTTTTACTGCACATACCCTGATCCTTTGGATACCACGCTCAGTGGCTCCCCCTATATGACATACAATAGAGCCTTGGTAGGACATGTGAGTACCTCATTGTTTTCTATTCCTGAGATTAATCTCCTCCAGCAATATAGATTTGTTCTAGTGCAAATTTAATGTATTGATATGCCGAGACTAATTTATGACCCTCCATCTATTTAGATGAGATTCTAAGGATACAAATTGCCTTGACAAAGGACCACAGTCCGAAACATGTTGGCATCCTCCTTATCTTATGTACCAAGCAAGTGTATATCCTTGTCATAATGCTTTGTATGTTTTTGCTCTCTTGACATGTTATAAACTGTATCAACCTATCATATTCTCTTTGTAAACATACCATGCCATACTGAGCATTCCCTTGTTCATTTTGTACACTGTTTGAATAAAACGTTTACTATTTTTTCACATGCATACATTTGTTTAAAGTGTCTATCTTCACTCCAAGCATCCCCTAGGGGTACTGGCCTTTGTTTTATGCACATTTTGGCCTACTAAAAACGATATACAAAATTTTGGGATGCGATAGACCATTTTGTTGTCCCACCTACTTGCCCACCAAAATATCTTTTCCTAAAGAACAGAGAAAGGGTGCACCAGCCTTGTGCATTATCTTTTTATGCCATTTAAAAAAGCAGAAAAGGTGAATATACTCAAATACCAATGTAAAGGACATACTCCTAACAATATCCAAAGACAGCCACTGTGCATGTGTGCATGCACTTCTTGTGTGCCAGGAAGAATTCCCATGGGTCTGCAGAGGCTTACTCATTTCAAGTGGAGATCCCTCTTGTATCCAAAGGAAAGAGGGATCTCCCCTGAAACGTGCAAGAATCTGCAGACCCCTGTGATATCTTCCCAGCACACAAGTAGTGCATGTACAGTGGCTCTGGTGGTCTTTTGTTTGGATATTGTTATGGGCATGTCCTTTACATCGGTATGCGAGTATATTCACATATTTTTTTTTTTTTTTCAAAAGGACACCCAACAGTGAAGATAATTCATGAATGGGTCTTCCAGTGTGACAATGACCCAAAACATATCGCCAAGGCAACAAAGGAGTGGCTCAAGAAAAAGCACCTTAAGGAGTGGCCTAGCCAGTCTCCAGACCTTAATCCTATAGAAAATGTATGGAGGGAGCTGATACTTCAAGTTGCCAGGCGACAGCCAAGAAACCTTCAGGATTTAGAGAAGATCTGTAAAGAAGAGTGGACCAAAATCCCTCCTGAGATGTGTGCAAACCTGGTCACCAACTACAAGAAACGTCTGACCTCTGTTTGCCAACAAGGGTTTCTCCACCAAGGACCAAGTCATGTTTTGCTTGGGGATCAAAATGAATTTACTCACTGAACTGCAACTCAATTTATAACATTTGTATCCTGTGTTTTTTCTAGATTTTTGATTGATATTTTGGGTCCATCATTTAAAAGACACCTATGATAGACCCTTCATTACTTTGTCAGTGGGCAAACTTACAAAAGGGGATCAAGTAATAATTTTCCCCACTGTAGGAGTATTTCACTCAACCAGAGGGTTGAACAAAAAACACTGACTCAATTACCTCGTCCACACACTCCTAATGTGGATGGGGGAATCCTCCTCCTCACTGAGCTGTTTGTAATCTGACAGTGGGGAGACTTCCCCACCATTAGAATACACAGATCAGCCCTCATTTCCGGGAAAAACATTTTTTGGGAAAAATTAAAAAAGTTAATTGTGTAGTAGTTTTTTTGAGCTGAAAGTACCCCCCTCGGCTTATACTCAAGTCGCCGCCGTCTGCCTACCTGATCAGTGTGTCACGCAGACAGAAAGCGCCCTTGGCAGTGTTCAAACGCTGCGCCTCCTTGTCTGCGATAGGTGGAACACTATTTCCCAGCAGTCAGTGTTCCGCCTATCACGGACATCCTCTCATCCTCGTCCGTGGTATGAGGATGAGCGGATGTCCGTAATAGGCGGAACACTGACTGCTGGGGAATAGAGTGTTCCGCCTATCACAAACAAGGAGGAGGAGCGGCTTTTGAATACAGTTATGGCCGCCGTATGTAATTATTGCATGCTGATCGGTGCAAATGCGAGGGACAAGGAGGCTGCAGGGGGACACCGAGGCTGCAGAGGGACACCGAGGCTGCAGAACAGGACACAGGTAGGCTGTGACCGTCTTTTCCACTTACAGTAGCTGCTGCATTTTTCACCCTCAGCTTATACTCGGGTCAATAAGCTTTCCCAGTTTTTTTGTGGTAAATTAGGGGCCTCGGCTTATATTCGGGTCGACCTATATACGGTAAAATGTATATAAAAGTATTATGCTTGAAATAATACAGCTTTTTCAGTAAATAAAACTAAACTTGCTTTTTAAAAAGGTTATTTTTTATTACAAATAGAACAAGGACTGTATATGTTAAGAACATTTCACCTATAAATGAGAACAGGTAACCACCCCCTATTAGCTCAGCGGGGGATGTACGAACGTTGGTTTGGTAATAAGCTTCTCCTCCTGTGCTCTTCAGGTTTTTTTTTTCCGCTCAGCCTGCTGGGTTGAAAAAACTGCAAGTGCAACTGCAAGTGTGTACCAGCTTTAGCCCCAGTGAGCAGGGCGAAATGCATCAGGGTGTATGGTTTGGGGACATGTAGGCTGAGGCTGCTTCTTATCATTTATTCACCTGGGCTGGTTGGGAGTAGCGGCGATCTTTACATTTACTGTTTACATTACCTCTGGACTGGTATCGGGACAAGCCTGCACTCCAAGTTATGGGATACAGGGATATGCTTGCACCTCTACTTTGATTGGCGCCAAAAGCAATATAACAGGTCACTATTACAGTACTCAACTGGCCGGAAGCCAGTCCTGCTGGCTCCTGATCTTTAGCCTGGACTGAGAGCTCCATCTTTGTGCTAAATGTGCAGCGAGGGCGCTCTCAGCACATAAACATTGGCTTCCCAATAAGGACTACATGCGGCGTGCGGACGTTTTAAAGCCCACCTTTTTGCTGCCACACGTGTGTTGGGTGGTCATAAGGGGATTCAAGTGTATGTCAAGTCAGATCTTTTTTTTCTAGTTTTGGATAGAGTAGGGTAGGATTAATGCTCCTGTCCAGGCTTTTACTGCTTTTCTGGGCTCTGTTAGTTTTACCCTCACTTTTTGTCCTGCTGATAACGGTTTCACCAGACAGGTAGAGAGAGAAAAGTCTGCAACAAGGACATACAGAAGAAAAAAAAAAACCTGACAGGTGTTCTAGCCTTCCTTTTGTCTGTGTTGCTGTTGAAGAGTTCCCTTCTCTGGACTGGAAGGGAGGTTAAAGCGGAGTTCCACCCATGGAATGCGGCTCTCCGCGGGGGCACTCGAGAAGAGAAGCCAGGAATGCCGCTGGGGACCCCAGAAGAGGAGGATCGGTGCCACTCTGTGCAAAACTCCTGTTTTTAAAAAAAAGAACCTTTACAACCCTTTTAACATTCACAACCACAACAGCAACACAGCTTGGTCACCTCTCTATCCCCAGTGTGTGATTGGACAGTGAAGGAATAGCAACACTCATAAGATTATTTAACTGGATACTAACATTTTATAGGTAGAGTTGATCCAGGGAATATCCGATTGCCTCTTGGATCAGGAAGGATTTTTTTCCCCTGCTAGAACAAATTGAAGCATGCTTTGCTGGGATTTTTTTGCCTTCCTCTAGATCAACTGTGGGTATAGGATTGTATAATTTTTTTTTTTTTCCCTTTTTATTGGTTGAATTGTATGGGCTTGTGTCTTTTTCAACCAGACTATGTAACTGTCCTCTCTACTCTCCCCTCCTGTCTGCCTGTTTTGTCAGTACATTTGCATGCATGACACCTGATTGCCCCCCCCCCCTCACTTGGCTATCCCTTCCTCTCGCCATCTGTACAGGGGAAGAGGGGAACAGGGGAAGAGGCCGACATCTCATCGGGTTCAAGTTTGTACACTAGTTCTATATATGTGTTTTTTATGTATTTCTATCAGGTGGGAGTTGAGCTTTTATCTCAAAATAGATGGCAGTTTTTCATTTTTATTGTGTCAGCGAAATCTGACTGTATGTAGAGCACACAGCCAAATTTCCTGTTTCTAATATAAGCACCTATTTTCCATCCTAATGATATAATGACTTACCTTTAAGATCGTATGTCTTCCATTATCTCCCAACCCCCTCATCCAAGCATTTATACATCACCAGCATTCCTACATCTCAGCCTGACTGCTTCCCTGCCAGGCCCCTCTGGTTTCCCATTCCCCAGTAAACAGACATCACTAGTATTCTTATGTCCTCATCTCAGCATCCGCCATGATGTGTGTGTCCTTCTCTGAGTAGAGCAAACTCCTTTTATTTACATAAACAATGCAATACAATGATCAACTGGAAGCCACACCCTGGAGGGTTTGCCTCCAACAGCTAAACCCCTCCTACAAAGCTTATGACCTCACAGGAAATTGAATGACCATATAAGGATTTGAAACAATACAATGCAATACAGAAAAACATGGTGTTTTCACAGACAGCCAATCAGACATTTGTTTTCCTTCAAAAGAACCAATCGCAGACATGGATACATTCAAATAGACTAAACAGTGATGTGTGAAAACGATCAGGTGCTGGCTATGCACAAAACCGCATCCAAACTGTCTAACTGCTTTCAATGACGCGAACGATAAAAAAACATGGCTCAGTGGGCCATAATATTTATATTGTTATGCTATAGTTCCCATGTACACAGACATGTCCGCTCGGAGTCATTAATGCAGTCGCCAAGAAGTAGCCAGTCTCTTGGTGAGGCATAAACGAACATCCCTAAAATGCAAATAGATCTGCAGTGTCCACATGAAGGTTTTCGCGGCCAATGGTCTTCCGCCAATGTCTGTACATGCGAATACGCTCACATGAGCGCATTACAGCAAAGCCGACACTGTGGGACATCTGACAACATACATTTATAGGAATTTCCACAACAGTTGCAACGATTTCTAGTTTGTCTTATTATAATTATCACCAGTATTTTCAGTACCAAGCATTATCGCTGTCTTTGTATATTTATCATTTTCCTCAAATCTGCAGATTTTGGAGACTGGAGTGCTAACCCTACTAAATTACAGGCACCTTATCGGATTTATCAACCCCAAACTTTTTAACTTCATGGTGGCATCTGGTGTGCTGAGACATCTTTGAAGCATTTATTAGACAAGACATCCTTTGTTTTATTTTCTGATTTTTTTTTTTCAAACCTGCTTCAAAATGGGTGTTTTTGCTCTTCCCTGTCATACTTAGCAGGGAACTCTTGCTGGAACAGATGACCAGACCTGGAAATTCCAGCACAGACATCTTACTACGAAGGACCTTGAGAGATATGTGAGGGGGAGCTGAGAAGTATTAAGCCTTACCCAGAACAAATTGCGCTAAAAAAGCTGTAACTGCCACACTATTCTACATATTCCCCCCAGGAGGTCAATGAACTTAAGACATCTGTCCTGTAGCTTCTTAAGTCCCTGCAAATAAAATTCTTCCAACTGCTGGTGTAACCACTCATTTGTAGCATTAGTTGCCTCCAGAACACTCCCAAATCGTTGTCCCTTTAGGTGTTTTTTGAGATTGGGGAACAGATGATAGTGAGGAGCCAGGTCAGGCGAAGAGGGTGGATGGGGCATCACTTGTAAGCCTATGGATTTCAGTTTTATCACTGTTTCACCTGCAGTGTGTGACGAGGCGTTTGTCCTCTTTTTGTTCGCTTGTCAAGTTTTGGGTTCCACTTTGCTGCAAGCTTTCTCATTTCCAATTTGTTGTGGATAATGGCATCAACTCTCTCGTGATATTACCAGATATGTAGCAATACTTTTGGCTGATGTTTGGTGGTTCTCCATGAACATGTCATGAATGGCTTTCACATTTGCAGGCACAGAGACCGAAACAGCCCTTCCACTTTTGACACCAAAATGGTCAGTTTTAAAATTGACAACCCAACGTTTAACTGTTGCATATGAAGGGCCACTGTCACCCAAAGTTTGACTTTTCATCATGGATCTGCTTTGCACCTTTCTCTTGGAGAAACAGGAACTTGATTATACTATTATTTTTTTTTTTTTTTGTGGAGGTGCTGCCATGTTTACTTTGGACCTGAAAGAGAAGTTAAAATCAAAGGTAGTTGATTGGACAAATTGACCAGTACACCCTGCAATTTACAGCTTCCTAGCTCAATTTTTTTCTGGGTAAGGCTCAATACTTATCAGTGCCCCCTCATATGAAACAAATAGGTGACTTAACTCTCCAGCATCTACCAGAAAGAACGATCAGTTTTGGGGATCTGACCCCATTAGTGTAGAAAATGTTGATGGAACTGTACACGGGAAATGCCATTAGAACGGTGAGTAAACATTCTGAGGCACATAGATCCATTCATACCAGTTAACCGGTTCCCCACTGGCTCATGCAGATATACTGTGGCAGAATTGCTCTCCTGGGCGAAATCCCATGTATATGTACGGCTTTGCCCAGGAGAGCCACCAGGGGGCGCATGAGCGTGCGGCCGGCGGGTGCGTTTGCATGCAAGAGAGCCAGCACAGGGATTTGTGTGTGTAAACACACAAACCCCTGTGCTGTCAGAGGAGAGAAGACAGATTGTGTGTTCCTACAAAGTAGGGACAGCAATCTGTCATCTCTCCTAGTTAGTCCCATCCCCACACAGCTGGAACACAGTGAGGGAAGACAGTTGATCGCCCCCTAGTGTTAACCCCTTTCCTGCCAGTGACATTTATACAGTAATCAGTGCATTTTTATAGCACTGATTGCTCTATAAATGTCAATGGTCCCAAAAATGTGTCAAAAGTCTCCAAACTGTCCGTCGCAATACAGCTAAAAATCACAGATCACGCCATTACTAGTAAAAAAAATAAAAATGCCATAAATCTTTCCCATAGTTTGGTTTCCGCCTCAGTGTGAAAGTAGCCTAAGTCTGCAAGTTTCTTTTCTTGTGTTGAGCTTCCAGAATTTCTGTACTTCAATTGAAATAATTTAACCATAGTCTCTGGATAAAATATTTAGTCTCGGTGTCCCTTTTCTCTCTGCAGGTCATCTGGATCCAGGATTGTCTTCATGTGATAAATTACCCCCTAGCGAGACACAGAATAACGAGGATGAAATAAACATTGCTTCTTCGGGCAGCGAGGTGGAGATAGTCGGGGTTCAAGAAAACGCAAGGTATGTCTGTGATTGGGAATCTTTTTTGGTTTGCTATGCCAGGTCAGCAAAGGCACATAGCAAGTGACAGCCTTTTATGTTCAGCACTAGAGATGGAAAGGCCTAGGAAAAAAAAGGAAACATTGTGGGGAAGGGAACTTTTTTTTTTTTTCGCCTTTTTTTTCAAAGCTGTTTTTTTTTTCTGAAAAAGTGTGGAATATGTGTTTAAATTAATAAATAAAATATCTATGACGTGGTATTCAAAATATAACATGAAGACCTTTAATAAGATTTGAGACTTTACGTAAAGTCTTAAATGATTACAAGTTCTCTCAGCTGAAGACAAGCAAATCCTGGAATACAGTTCAAGTAACACTGTACTTCTCAATGCAGTTCTCAAACAGGAGAAATATGTATTTCTGCCACTAGCGTGCACTGCAGGTAAAAGGCTCAGTTCAGTTTGCTTGTGGGCTCCATGTTGTATCTCCTACAGTTGGGTGATTGATGGGATGCATTTGATAGTTTCTGTCCTCTCAGTCCTTCACTGACAGGCAAGAGGGTACATTTATTTGACAAATTACTTTATCTTTTTTACCTTTTTAAATGGTGTTTATTCGTGTCCTCCACCATCATAGGATAAGCTTTACCCATAGTCTGGTCAGTAAATGGTTTCCTTTCCTCCTTTCAGTAAAATGAGCAATATGCTGTGTGCTTCTGGATCAGTAGTGTCAATAACTGAAAATGCATATTGGCAGGAAGATTTTACATTATTATGAGTGAAGGGGGGTGGTTACCTGTTCTCATTTATAGGTGAAATGTTCTTAACATATACAGTCCTTGTTCTATTTGTAATAAAAAATAACCTTTTTAAAAAGCAAGTTTAGTTTTATTTACTGAAAAAGCTGTATTATTTCAAGCATAATACTTTTATATACATTTTTATACGTATATAGGTCGACCCGAATATAAGCCGAGGGCCCCTAATTTACCACAAAAAAACTGGGAAAGCTTATTGACCCGAGTATAAGCTGAGGGTGAAAAATGCAGCAGCTACTGTAAGTGGAAAAGACGGTCACAGCCTACCTGTGTCCTGTTCTGCAGCCTCGGTGTCCCTCTGCAGCCTCGGTGTCCCCCTGCAGCCTCCTTGTCCCTCGCATTTGCACCGATCAGCATGCAATAATTACATACGGCGGCCATAACTGTATTCAAAAGCCGCTCCTCCTCCTTGTTTGTGATAGCGGAACACTCTATTCCCCAGCAGTCAGTGTTCCGCCTATTACGGACATCCGCTCATCCTCGTACCACGGACGAGGATGAGAGGATGTCCGTGATAGGCGGAACACTGACTGCTGGGAAATAGTGTTCCGCCTATCGCAGACAAGGAGGCGCAGCGTTTGAACACTGCCAAGGGCGCTTTCTGTCTGCGTGACACACTGATCAGGTAGGCAGACGGCGGCGACTTGAGTATAAGCCGAGGGGTGTGGTACTTTCAGCTCAAAAAAAACTACTACACAATTAACTTTTTTAATTTTTCCCAAAAAATTTTTTTCCGGAAATGAGGGCTGATCTGTGTATTCTAATGGTGGGGAAGTCTCCCCACTGTCAGATTACAAACAGCTCAGTGGCAGAAATACATATTTCTCCTGTTTGAGAACTGCATTGAGAAGTACAGTGTTACTTGAACTGTATTCCAGGCTTTGCTTGTCTTCAGCTGAGAGAACTTGTAATAATTTAAGACTTTATGTAAAGTCTCAAATCTTTCATTAAAGGTCTTCATGTTATATTTTGAATACCACGTCATAGATATTTTATTTATCAATTTAAACACATATTCCACACTTTTTTTTCAAATTTTTCCAGAAAAAAAAAACGGCTTTGAAAAAAAAAAGGCGAAAAAAAAAAAAAGTTCCCTTCCCCACAATGTTTCCTTTTTTTCCCAGGCCTTTCCATCTCTAGTGCTGAACATAAAAGGCTGTCACTTGCTATGTGCCTTTGCTGACCTGGCATAGCATTTGCTTTTGATGAACTGGCATAGCAAACCAAAAGAATCCCAATCACAGACATACCTTGCATTTTCTTGAACCCCGACTATCTCCACCTCGCTACCCGAAGAAGCAATGTTTATTTCATCCTCGTTATTCTGTGTCTCGCTAGGGGGTAATTTATCACATGAAGACAATCCTGGATCCAGATGACCTGCAGAGAGAAAAAGGACACCGAGACTAAATATTTTATCCAGAGACTATGGTTAAATTATTTCAATTGCAGTACAGAAATTCTGGAAGCTCAACACAAGAAAAGAAACTTGCAGACTTAGGCTACTTTCACACAGGCATTTTTTTTTTTTTTTTTTTACTAGTAATGCGGTGATCTGTGATTTTTAGCTGTATTGCGACGGACAGATTGGAGACTTTTGACACATTTTTGGGACCATTGACATTTATAGAGCGATCAGTGCTATAAAAATGCACTGATTACTGTATAAATGTCACTGGCAGGGAAGGGGTTAACACTAGGGGGCGATCAAGGGGTTAACTGTGTTCCACCTGTGTGGGGATGGGACCAACTAGAAGAGATGACAGATTGCTGTCCCTTCTTTGTAGGAACACACGATCTGTCTTCTCTCCTCTGACAGCACAGGGATTTGTGTGTTTACACACACAAATCCCCGTGCTGGCTCTCGTGCATGCGTTTGTGCCCGCGCACCCTCTGGTGGCTCTCCTGGGCAAAGATATATATATATATATATATATATACACATATACACACATATATACATACACACACACACACACACACACACACACACACGTGATTTCACCCAGGAGAGACATTCTGTCGCAGTATATCTGCGTGAGCCAGTCGGGAACTGGTTAACTGGTATGAATGGATCTATGTGCCTCAGAATGTTTACTCACAGGTCTAATGGCATTTCCCGTGTACAGTTCCATCAACATTTTCTACACTAATGGGGTCAGTTCACCAAAACTGATCGTTCTTTCTGGTAGATGCTGGAGAGTTAAGTCACCTATTTGTTTCATATGAGGGGGCGCTGATAAGTATTGGGCCTTACCCAGAAAAAAATTGAGCTAGGAAGCTGTAAATTGCAGGGTTTACTGGCCAATTTGTCTAATCAACTACCTTTGATTTTAACTTCTCTTTCAGGTCCAAAGTAAACATGGCAGCACCTCCAGAAAAAAAAAAAAAACAATGTGGAAGAGTATAGGACCATAATCAAGTTCCTGTTTCTCCAAGAGAAAGGTGCAAAGCAGATCCATGATGAAAAGTCAAACTTTGGGTAACAGTGGCCCTTCATATGCAACAGTTAAATGTTGGGTTGTCAATTTTAAAACTGACCATTTTGGTGTCGAAAATGGAAGGGCTGTTTCGATCTCTGTGCCTGCAAATGTGAAAGCCATCCATGACATGTTCAAGGAGAACCACCAAACATCAGCCAAAAGTTTTGCTACATATCTGGGAATATCACGAGAGAGTTGATGCCATTATCCACAACAAATTGGAAATGAGAAAGCTTGCAGCAAAGTGGAACCCAAAACAAAAGAGGACAAACGCCTCATTACACGCTGCAGGTGAAACAGTGACAAAACTGAAATCCATAGGCTTACAAGTGATGCCCCATCCACCCTCTTCGCCCGACCTGGCTCCTCACTATCATCTGTTCCTCAATCTCAAAAAAACCTAAAGGGACAACGATTTGGGAGTGTTCTGGAGGCAACTAATGCTACAAATGAGTGGTTACACCAGCAGTCGGAAGAATTTTATTTGCAGGGACTTAAGAAGCTGCAGGACAGATGTCGCAAGTTCATTGACCTCCTGGGGGAATATGTAGAATTGTGTGGCAGTTACAGCTTTCTAGCGCAATTTTTTCTGGGTAAGGCTCAGTACTTATCAGCACCCCCTCGCATATCTCTCAAGGTCCTTTGTAGCAAGATGTCTGTACACGAATTTCCAGGTCTGGTCATCTGTTCCAGCAAGAGTTCCCTGCTAAGTATGACAGGGAAGAGCAAAAACACCCATTTTGAAGCAGGTTTGAAATTCATAATTCAAAATAAAACAAAGGATGTCTTGTCTAATGAATGCTCAAAAGATGTCTCAGCACACCAGATGCCACCATGAAGTTAAATAGTTTGGGGTTGATAAATCCGACAAGGTGCCTGTATTTTAGTAGGGTTTACGGTCAGTACTATAGCCAGGGGTCAAGTCCTGGGGAAAAAAAGTGTGGGAACTCCCACCCAAGATCCACTCCCCCACCAAAAAAAATAAAAAATGATACGCTCATATGCACGAACGATTTAAAAGTGGTATTTTTCATCCAATTGTCATATTGTGTATATGAAGCTTAACTGTTAGTACATAAAAAAAAAAAAAAAAAACAATCCTCAATAAACATAAATACGGTAATTCTCTGAATAATCAGCATTCATTCAATTGTGCTTCCATGCAAATGTGAACATCATGTTCTGATCTTTATTGGGGAATTTTATTTTGTATATAGAGTGTTTATGTGGTGAGTTTACACTTCATTGAACAGAGTTTGGATAACACAGGGTTTAAACGGAAAGGTCATAAATTAACTGCACATTATCTATACAGAATGCTTGGGGAGATAGTGATGTGTTCCTGCTTAGGAGATGTATGTTAGCTTGGGGGGCTGAAAACTCTGCAGGGCTCCAACACACACACTGCTATTCCAACCCTTCACATATTTCCACAAACTTCCCTCCTGGCATTAAACTTTGCCAGGTATTGTGCTCAGCTTACCACCCCAAACTGATGTTCCTCCCTCAGCTCACCTCTCTCCCTGCATGTCCTGTGAGCAGAATAGCTGTGCTCCTCCTCTGGGTTCTCTCATCATATAGCACTGAAGATAGAGGGGGGATTCAGCAGGACACACAGAGGAAGTATTCAGGAGACTGGGGGGGGGGGGGTGGGGGGGGGATGAGGAGACAGAAAATCAGGAGGGGCCGACGGGGAGGAGCGCATCATGAGAGATCTGACTAAATACAATCTCTTAGCAGCAGGGACCTGATCTACCCCTCAGCTAGCTGTGATTGACAGGTAGATCGAAGCGGAAGCTGCCATGGGGCCCTCTACTGGCAATGCCTGACTGGTCAGGTGTGCGGCACTTACTATTGCGAGCTGTTCGGCAGCTGCTGGTGTAGCACCTGCCACACAGCTCGCATACTTCAAAGTCTTGCAGGACACGGCTGCTAATGGGAACGGAGTTCCTATTGTGGAAAAAGTACAGGAACTCCGTTTCCATGTGTTCCCGTAGGACCTGAGCACTCCAGTCTCCAAAATCTGCAGATTTGAGGAAAATTATAGATATACAAAGACAGAGCGATAATGCTTGGTACTGAAAATACTGGTGATAATTATAAGACAAACTAGAAACCGTTGCAACTAAATGAAAGACCACCATCTATTTTGAGATAAAAGCTCAACTCCCACCAGATAGAAATACATTAAAAAAAAAATACATAAATAGAACTAGTGTACAAACTTGAACCCGATGAGATGTCGGCCTCTTCCCCTGTACAGATGGCGAGAGGAAGGGATAGCCAAGCGAGAGGGGGGGCCAATCAGGTGTCATGCATGCAAATGTACTGACAAAACAGGCAGACAGGAGGGGAGAGTAGAGAGGAAAGTTACATGGTCTGGTTGAAAAAGACACAAGCCCATCCAATTCAACCAATAAAAAGGGGAGTAAAAAAATCCTATACCCACAGTTGATCCAGAGGAAGGCAAAAAATCCCAGCAAAGCATGATCCAATTTGTTCTAGCAGGGAAAGAAAATCCTTCATGATCCAAGAGGCCATCGGATATTCCCTGGATCAACTCTACCTATAAAAATGTTAGTATCCGGTTAAATAACCTTATGAGTGTTGCTATTCCTTCACTGTCCCATCACACACTGGGGATAGAGAGGTGACCAAGCTGTGTTGCTTAAAGCGGAAGTAAACCCATCGATTTAACAGTTTAAAAAAAAAAGGCATGCCGGGAATGCTAACTGCACATTGGCTGTGCTCTCAACCAAACAGTCAAACCATCCAATGGCTGGTGTCATAAAGGATCACATGTGCAGCACCGTGGCAGTTGAAGATTAAACAGAGGCAGAGATGGCAGCTTCCTTGGTTGAAAACGATAGGGGGGTTTACTTCCACTTTAAAGTGGTTGTTAAAGGGGTTGTAAAGGTTTTTTTTTTTTTTTAAATAACAAACACATTGTACTTACCTCCTCCGTGCAGGAGTTTTGCACAGAGTGGCCCCGATCCTCCTCTTCTGGGGAAAGCACTCCTGGCTTCTCTTCTCGAGTGCCCCCACGGAGAGCCGCATTCCATGGGGGCACTCGTGCAGGCTCGCTCCCCAGTCCTGCTGCTGTGTCCATTGACACAGACAGCAGGACTCAGACCCGCCCCCGGCTCCCGTGTCACTGGATTTGATTGACAGCAGCGGGAGCCAGATGCGGCAAGATCTCTTGGAAGTGGGGATGGGTACCTGTCAAAAACAAGTACACCCTACCCCCCCCGAAAGGTGGGGAGGGGAGGAGGCAAATAAGCTGTGCTTCCACTTTTGGGTGGAACTCCCCTTTAACCTCCCTTCCAGTCCTGTTGATGTTTTACCAGACATGAAGAACTCTCCAACAGCAACACAGACAAAAGGAAGGCTAGAACACCTGTCAGGTTTTTTTTTTCTTCTGTATGTCCTTGTTGCAGACTTTTCTCGCTCTACCTGTCTGATGAAACCGTTATCAGCAGGACAAAAAGTGAGGGTAAAACTAACACAGTGAGGGTAAAGTTAAAACGTCCACACGCCGCATGTAGTCCTTATTGGGAAGCCAATGTTTATGTGCTGAGAGCGCCCTCGCTGCACATTTAGCACAAAGATGGAGCTCTCAGTCCAGGCTAAAGATGGGTAGCCAGCAGGACTGGCTTCCGGACATTTAAATACTGTAATAGTGACATGTTATATTGCTTTTGGCGCCAATCAAAGTAGAGGTGCAAGCATATCCCTGTATCCCATAACTTGGAGTGCAGGCTTGTCCCGATACCAGTCCAGAGGTAATGTAAAGAGTAAATGTAAAGAGTAAACGTAAAGAGAAAAAGGATCGCCGCTACTCCCAACCAGCCCAGGTGAATAAATGATAAGAAGCAGCCTCAGCCTACATGTCCCCAAACCATACACCCCTTTCGCCCTGCTCACTGGGGCTAAAGCCTGGTACACACTTGCAGTTTTTTCAACCCAGCAGGCCGAGCGGAAAAAAAAACCTGAAGAGCACAGGAGGAGCCGCTTATTACCAAACCAACGTTCGTACATCCCCCGCTGAGCTAATATGTTTTGACACGGGGACTGCCAGAACATACTGGTCAGCGCTCTCAACCATTGGCCGGCAGCACTGATCGGTGCCATATTTTAATGATGAGGAGTGATGATTATTATTGTTGCCGAGGCAAGAGTCCACCAGTGGAATGGAATGGAAAACTCCTCAATCCAAAAAGGTAAATTATTGCCAGAGCAACTTTGTTCATTAGAGAGATGCATTTTTTTTAGACCTCAGAACAGCCAACAGAGGTACAAACAAGGTAGATTGCAGGGTACTTGGAATATTCATGCAACAATCAGATCACTTCAGAGAACCCAGGTTTCTTCTGTGATAACTGCCAAATACAACCCCCCCCCCCCAATATACACATATTCCCCATTCAGCAATAGGGTCACACAATCTGATTAGCCAGTTTTAGTAGCCCCATTTGATCTTCTGGGTGACATAAGATAATGCCTCTTGGCCATGGTCACCTGTTGCAAGTACTTTGTGGGCTGTTATGGAACCCAAAAAAAACGTCTCTCTCTGGATGAACCAAGTTTCTGCGGGAATAATTCACTTTATGGAAAGAAGAGTTTTGCATTCCGTACCAGCTAGTGGAATCTTGCCTCGACAACATTATTATACTAGAAAAGCTACAATTTCTGGGGAAATTGTGTGAAGTGTTCTTACCTCCACCTACTGGAGTGGGCAGAGTAACTGGGTGGAGTGGGCAGAGTAAATGTTGTGTGGTTGGAGTGGCTGGAGTAACTGAAAAGTGTTAAAAAGCTTAATATTTTAAAAATTATAAATAGTAGTGAAAACATTGAAGAAGTCCCATAACTTGCTAAAAGAGCTGAACATTTTTTTCAAAAATCTTTTATTTTTCAAAAATGATTTTTCTTTTTAAAGGATTCTTTTTAAAGGATTTTATTTTTTTTAAAGGATTTTTTATTTTTTTTAAAAATGATTTTTTTTTAATTATTATTATTATTTTTTTATCATGGGGTGGTCATAATGTTTTGGCTGATCATGTTGTGAACATAATGTTTTGGTTGATCATGGGGGGGTCATAATGTTTTGGTTGATCATGGGGGGGTCATAATGTTTTGGCTGATTATGGGGATTATGGGGTCAGCTTTTGTCACCTCCCACTCTAGTTTTGAACATTTCTCCATTCATTCCTATGGGACAAATTTTGCTGCAAAAACGATGATATTTTGTAAATCGTTCGGCGAAAGGTTCCACAAAGTAATAGCACACCATTCGGGAACAATCCGCACGTTTCGGTATATATTCGGTATATGTAGCGTAAGAGCTGTGGGAGGAGTTAGGGTGGTAAAATTGGCTACAATAATAATATATATGTGAGATAACAATAAGTGGTCTTGCTATGCAAGAACACTTAGATAACTAGAAAAGCTACAATTTCTGGGGAAATTGTGTGACGTGTTCTTGCCTCCACCTACTGGAGTGGGCGAAGTAACTGGGTGGAGTGGCTTGAGTAACTGTGAAAAGTGTTAAAAAAGCTTAATATTTTAAAAAGTATAAATAGTAGTAAAAAAAGTCCCATCATTAGCTGAACATTTATTTTTTTTCAAAAATGATCGTTTTTTTCAAAAATGAATTGTGTTTTTTTTCTTCAAAATTATTATTTTTTTTCAAAAGAATTTTTCTTCAATTTTTTTTTAATTATTTTTTTTTCTAAAATGATTTATTTTTATTTTTTTTCTAAAATGATTAAAAAAAAAAGATTTTTTTTTACATTTTTTTATTATTATTTTTTTTTTTTGCAAAAATGATTTTTTTTTTTCAAAAATGATTTTTTTTTTTTCAAAAATGATTTTTTTTTTTTTCCAAAAAATAAATTTTTTTATTTTTTTTTTAAATGATTTTTTTTTTCAAAATTTTATTTTTTTTTTCAAAATTTTTTTTTTTATTATTTTTTTTTATGGGGGGTGATAATGTTTTGGCTGATCACGGGGAGGGGAGGTCATAATGTTTTGGCTGATAATGTTGTGGTCATAATGTAATGTTTGGCTGATCATGTGGAACTAGCTATAATTCTCCTCAGAGCTGTGTGGGAGGAGCTATAATTCCCCTCAGAGCTGTGTGGGAGGAGCTATAAATTCCCCTCAGAGCTGTGTGGGAGGAGCTATAATCCCCCTCAGAGCTGTGTGGGAGGAGCTATAATTCCCCTCAGAGCTGTGTGGGACTACCTATAATTCCCCTCAGAGCTGTGTGGGAGGAGCTATAATTCCCCTCAGAGCTGTGTGGGAGGAGCTATAATTCCCCTCAGAGCTGTGTGGGAGGAGCTATAATTTCCCTCAGAGCTGTGTGGGAGGAGCTATAATTCCCATCAGAGCTGTGTGGGAGGAGCTATAATTCCCCTCAGAGCTTTTGTCACCTCCCACCAGTTTTGAACATTTTTCCATTCATTCCTATGGGACAAATTTCGCCGCAAAAACGACGATATTTCGTGAAATGTTCGGCGAAACGCTCCACAAAGTAATAGCACACCATTCGGGAACAATCCGCACATTTGGTATATTACTTGTCTATGTAGTGTAAAAACTGTGGGAGGAGTTAGGGTGGTAAATTTGGCTATAATAAGAATATATATGTGAGATAACAATAAGTGGTCTTGCTAGGCAAGAACACTTAATTATCACTCCTCATCCCTATGAGACAATATTCATGCATCATATGACAACATCCAGGTGCCGATTTACAGAACCTTTTCGGTCACGCCCCTTTGACAGCCCGGCTGCCATACACACATTTCTGAACCTGCCAATACCACCTGATACTCATTCCATGTGTATGGCCCTTAAAGTGGTTGTAAACCCCCCCCCCAAAAAAAAACCTGCAAGACAAAGGCATAATGAGCTAGTATGCATAGCATACTAGCTCATTATAATTACTTACCTGAGATCGAAGCCCCCACAGTGGTCCTCATTCACAGCTCCTGCATCGCTCCCGGGAGGTTACTTCCGGGTATCGCGGCTCCGGCCAATCACATCGCTAGACCGCTGCAGGGGCTTCGATCTCAGGTAAGTAATTTATGACGTCACTCCTGTGCATGCGCGCGGGAGCCGCTGGTAAAAACACAGTCTAACTGAAGCAACGGCACGTACGTGCCATTGGTTCAGTTTTCTTAATGCGCATGTGCCGATGACGTCGGCACATGCGAACACAGGGATATCTCCTAAACCATGCAGGTTTAGGAGATATCCAGTGTAGCTACAGGTAAGCCTAATTATAGGCTTGTAATGAGTGATGATTTTGCGCTAATATGCACCAAAATAATCAAAGTGGTGTAATGTGAAAGTGAAATAAATATGTGTGTACAATGCAACAATTACTGTATAAATACTAGTAGTCACTCGCCAGTAACACATTCATAAATATACATACACTAGGCACTATGAAATAAATAAATAAAATTGTGTACCAAATAAATAACCAAAAAGTGCAACAAGTGCTAAAAATGGTGACAAAAAACCGTGGCTATCACAATTGATTAATTATATAAATAAATAATATCTATAAATAAATAAAATCAAGTGCATAATGTGAACCACAGATGGAAATGAATAAATAAATATATATACAATGGGTGGGTAAAGGAGGGTGAGGACTAGAAGTAATAACTCAGAGTCCATGTGGTGATAAAAATAATAATGATAGTAGCCCAGATGGTATAAAGGCTCTGGAAGCGTCTTTAAATAAAAGAGGGGTAGCCAAGCTGTTGATAATCTTCTCTCTCCAAAGTGGGGGATATTGGGTAGTGAGGACCTTATCCTGAATAGTGCTCTCTAGCCTCTCACCTCTAAAGTGAAATAAAAGGGCATCCACAGGCAATCTGCTCCACTTCCACTTTACCACTTGAATGGCTCCCAAAAAAACGTGCTTCTCCTGAGATGGATCCAATCGGACTCCTTCCGCGGTATCTCCCCTCACTGTTAGCCTCTGATAGGGATATCTCTCCAAATTCCTATATGGGATGGGGACTGCGATCCCGCAGTAATAACTCGCCCAGGGTGGAATGGGGATATAAGCAAAACAGAGGGGGACCCAATCGTGAAGTATGTCTCAGTAATAAAATCGTTTAATAGTAGATAAAATCCTTACATTGAAATAGTATACAAACAGCAAGAAAGATGGCGATCTGCTGTCCGTTTTCCAGCACTTCCGGTATCGTGTGTCCGGCCAATCCCTACGCGTTGCGTCACGTGCTCGTGACTTCATCAGGGGACTCGTAGTTTTATTCACTTATTTGTTTACTTATCTGTGCATAGTATCTAGTTCAGGAACAGCGCGAAGGACACTCACACTACTAATTATAGGCTTGCCTGTAGTAAAAAGTGGTGGTAAAGGGTTTACAACCACTTTAAGTCATAGGGTGTATGACAGTGGTTACATGATCACCAATCCTTTCTACTCCTACCCCACACCTCTTCTCCCCCTTTGACCGATTTATTTTTGTGTTACACACCAGAAAAGCTGAAGCCTCGGTCAGAGAAATAAGTGTAATACAATTAACATTCACAAAAAAAAAGTGGTCTCAAACTGCACAATATTCTTAGTTGGTTTCAGATTTAAAGTATAACTGCACTTCCAGTACAGCTATATGTATAGTTGTCCTTGTCCAAGCAGCATATGAAAAAAAATCCCATTTCCAGAAAAGCCGTCTGCAACCTCCTGACTCTGAGCATATTCTGCCGTGCAATAAAGGGTCTTCTCCTTCAGTTGACTAGAGAACTAGTTTACGCTCTCCAAACACCCTCTAGTGACGTCTGGGTAGAGATGGCTTTTTTGGCTTTAGAGCAAGGCCCCATGCACACGAGACGCAGACGCAAACTGCTGAATGCATGTTTTAAAAAGCAGAAACCTGCGTTTAAAAAACGCACGTTTTGCCGCGTTTAAATGACCGCGTTTGCGTCTATAAGCGTTTGTAAAGATAACATCATATAGACCCTCCCCAAGCTCAGAAAACATATATTATTAACTATTTCTGCCATTTTGATCAGAGTGAGCAGCAGAGAGAGCAGTTGTACACTTGCATTTGCCTCTCCTGTTTTTTTTTTTTTTTTGGAAATGGATCTCATATTGAATATATGTCAGAAAAAGCTCCTGATGTTGCTCTTGATGAGGCAGCAAAGTCATCGCAAATTGCGTGAGAGGTCCAGAGTCAGAGCTCGTCGATATTGGACCCATTCATTGATGGCACAGCGAATGTCCGTTGGATATTTCACAAACATGGTGGGGGGTTGGGGCTGACTAGACATTGGTATGCAGCTTTATCTTTGTGAAAAAAGACATTGCTATGCTTTGGTCAGACTAGGTGGAGTCACTGATTAGAAATTGGATGAAGGGTTGGGGCAAAGAAGTGGAGGCATTCCTCATTGTCTAAGCTACCTTAAAAAAATGTAGTTTTTTATGGCATTGCATCAGTGAGTATATATGCTCTATGAACTATCTAAAGTAAAAGTAATTACGACATTTTAAACCAATTTTTTTAGTATTTTTTATGGTTTACCATCATATTGAGTTTTCTGGTCCAAAAAAATTGGGTTAATTTAAAAACGCTTATAAGCGCAAACGCGGCTAAATGCGGGTGCCGCGTTATGGTCTGAAACGTGGAAAAGCAAAGTGTCTGAACCAATTTTTTTGCTTCTGGAAAAACGAGGTTAAACGCAACAGCATAAAAACGGGAAAAAACGAGACTGTGTACATGGACACATAGGATAACATTGCAGGCGTTCAGGGGCAGTTGAAAAAAGTGTCCAACTGCCTCTGAGTCTGAACACGCGTTGAACAGCGTCTCGTGTGTATGGGGCCTAAGACAATTAAAAGGTCTCATTAAAACACAAACAACCCACCTACATAAAGAATGTATCAGTGTGATATCAGATAATCCAGAAATTGGGGACTTCTAAATTCACAAACTCCATAAGCCAGGTAATCCAGGCAGAGTATCATAACATATTTACTGAACAAATCACAGGCCTTGCAGAAAAAGGGTTAAAACCGTTGGTCATGAATACCGCTAGTTTTCTGCAAGATACAACTGATTTCCTGAAGAAGAAGAATATACGGAAATTACCAAACACACTTCTAAATCACTATGGAGAGTCTTTGTACAGTAACATTGCTCACAAGGATGGGATTGCTGCATGTCACAGATTTTTATCTTCAAACCACAAAAACAGCACTGAGGATGTTAAACAGCTCATTGAATTCATTCTTTAACCACTTCCCACCCGGCCACTTAAACGCAGGGTGGTCCTTTCCTCGTTCTGAGTAGACGTTCAGGAAGGCTCCCCGAGCCGGACACAGGATCCAGCTGAGCAGAAATCGGAATATGAATGCCGTGATTGGCCCTCCCGATCACGTGACAGCTGTGTCCAATTACAGCCGTCACAACGTAAACAGAGATGCGTGTCTGACAGTTCTCCCTGCCGAGCTCAGTTGGGGGGGGGGGGGAATCTGCAGCCATTTGACAGCTCTCTGTGCAAGGAGGATTTTATACAGAGAGCGGTCACAGATTCCCCCAAAAACAGTACACCAATCACCACCGTCACCCCTGTCCCCATCACATCTGTCACAGTGCACAAAACATCTGTCAGTCCCCCATCACCGCCGGTGGCCGATCAACATCTGTCATTGCTACCATAGCTTGTGGACTCCAACTTTCACACAGACCAAATATACACTGATTTGGGTTATTTTTACCAAAGAAAAGGAGCAGCATAATTTTTGGTCAAAGTTTAAGAGATATTACTTATTTGCTAAATTTTATAACGGAAACTAAGAAAAATGCATTTTTTTTTTTAAACATTTTTATTCTTTTTTCATTTGTAGCGTAAAAAATAAAAACCCCAGTGGTGATCAAATACCACCAAAAGAAAGCTCTATTTGTGTGAAAAAAAAAAACAAAAAAAACTATAAAATTTTCATTTGGGTACAGCGTTGCATGACCGCGCAATTCTCATTCAAAGTGTGAGCGCTGAAAGCTGAAAATTGGTCTGTGAAGGAAGGGGGTGAAAGTGTCCGTATTGAGCTGGTTAAACACAACTACTTGACTTTTAATAATAACATTATCTTCAGTGTAACGACCCTGCTATGGGAAGCAAATAGGCACCCCAATATGCAAACCTATTTATGGCTGACCTGGAGGACAACTTCCTGAAAAGCATACAACAAAAGCCATACAGATACATCGTTATATCGATGACATTCATCATATGGACAGGTGGTGAATAAAATTAAAAACAATTCAACTCATTGACCAAAACTTTTCACGCATCAAACTAAAAATGAACTATTCAAAAACGCACGTCAACTTTCTAAAAACCACGGTATAAATCAGAGATGACAAGCTGCATATCTCAATACACAGGAAACCCACTTACAACTACTTCCACAGTTCGTTTGCACCCCCAACACACCAAACGGGCAATCATACACAGCCAGGCCCATAAGATACCACCGTATAAGCTCAGACCCAGGAGACAGATAAACATCTCAGAATACTAGCAGACTCCTTCCATAAATAGGGCAACAAGGGCAAAACCATCAATGCAAGCATAAAAACAGCCTTGAAAATCCAAAAAAGAGAAAATCTTCTCAAATAGAGGTAAAAAAACAAAAACAAAAAAGATTGTGTGTATATATATATATATATATATATATATATATATATATACACACACACACACACACACTTATACGTAACCCATATGTACTGGTGACCCCACAATAGGGATAAAACTTCTTTGCGGAAGGGAGTTTAACAAGACAAGTTGCCACTCCTTAAAATTAGAAGAAAAGCGGTTTAACCTTAAACTGAGTAGAGGGTTCTTTACTGTAAGAGCGGCAAGGAATGCGGGATTCCCTTCCATAGGCGGTGGTCTCAGCGTGGAGCATTGATAGTTCAACCACTTTCAGACCGGACCATTTTGCTGGCTTAAGACCAGACCACTTTTTGCGATTCGGCACTGAGTCGCTTTAACTGACAATTGCGCAGTCATGCGACGTGGCTCCCAAACAGAATTGACGTCATTTTTTTCCCACAAGTAGAGCTTTCTTTTGGTGGTATTTGGCCGCCCCTGCGGTTTTAATATTTTGCGCTATAAACAAAAAAGAGGGACAATTTTGAAAAAAAAAAAACGCATTCTTTTTTATTTTTTGCTATAATAAATATCCCCCAAAAATATATAAAAAAAACTTTTTTTCCTCAGTTTAGGACGATACGTATTCTTCTACATATTTTTGGTAAAAAAAAAATTGCAATAAGCGAATGATTGGTTTGTGCAAAAGTTATAGCGTTTACAAAATAGGGGATAGTTTTATGGCATTTTTTATTAATTTTTTTTTTTTTACTAGTAATGGCCGCGATCAATTTTTATTGTGGCTGCGACATTATGGCGGACACATCAGAACATTTTTGGACACATTTTTGGGACCATTGCCATTTATACAGCAATCACTGCTATACAAATGCACTGATTCCTGTGTAAATGACACTGGCAGTGAAGGAGTTAACCAGGAGGTGGCAGTGTAGGGGTTAAGTGTGTCCTAGGGGCGTGTTACTAACTGTGGGGGCGTGGCTGTGTGTTAGTGAACACTGATCTCTGCTCCAATCACAGGGAGCAGAGATCAGTGTCACTTGTTGCTAGGCAGAACGGAGAGAGATGCTGTTTACTTCCGCATCGCCCTGTTCAGCCTCCCGTGAGACGATCGTGGGTATCCCTGCGGCGATCGAGTCTGCGGGACCCGCGACCGGACTCACGGGGGTTCCGACCAGCACGCACGCAATGGCACGGCGGAATTTTTAAAGGGACGTACCTGTACGCCCTTATGCCTGTCCGTGCCATTCTGCCGACGTACATCGTCATCCGCTGGTCGGGAAGTGGTTAAAGAAACTATTAGATAAGCACCTGAACGACCACAACATACAGGGATATACAATGCAATGCTGACTTATAATCACACACATAGGTTGGACTTGATGGACTTGTGTCTTTTTTCGACCTCACCTACTATGCAACTATAACTCTAGTAACCACATATAATCCAGCACAAGATAAGAAAGATAAATCAAAGATTTACAACCCATCCTAACAGAGGATGAAACTCTAAGAAATATTCCAATTACCGCCTAATACAGGCTTTCAGGCAACCAACTAACCTCAGACAAAACTAATCAGCAAGAAAAATGTATTCTGAAGTTAGAAAATAAAAGAACCAAACCCTGCGGCTAAAAATGCTGCAAACTGCACATCCAAATCAATCTTAGGCCCCTTTCACACGGTCAGTTTAGCCACGTTAAAAACATATCAGTTCTTATCCGTTGTCTCATCCGTCACCCGTTCCGTTAATCTCTGTTATCATCCGACTTTTGTTCCGTTTGTATCCGTTAATGTACACGTTTACATCAGTTTTTGTATACGTTTTGTTCCGTTTACAGTAGTTATATCTGTGCCTTTAAGAGCATTACCCGGAACGCACTGCTCCTCCCATGCTGCATTGCAGTTTACAGTGAGTGAGTTGTCCTTGCTGTGTCCTTCCTTTTTCCTTGTTCTTGTGTGCGCTAGCAGCATTGAGCAATGTATTCCAGCAATTTTTGGGACAGCGTGACAGTATTTGTCCTATTTGCCTATATGAGGAGCATGGAGAGGAAGAAAAAGCCAATTGTGCCTAGGAGACGTCGATTTTGGACCCACCCCATGCTATTGAAGCGGCCTTCTGAAGGTTTTGTGGCTTTGCACTATGCACATCTCCGCCAGTATCCGAATACGTTTTTTTAACTTCACCAGGATGACCGTAGCCACATTTGACTTCTTACTGGACCAGCTGCACCCACGGCTGGAGCGCAG
>CM053026.1:45050004-45086539 GCA_028564925.1 Lithobates sylvaticus | reverse complement strand
GGGTTTTATTTTGGGGTGCGGGGTCCCCCTTAATATCCATACAAGACCCAAAGGGGCTGGGGTGGGGGGGGGGGGGGGTGATGGGGTAGCCATGCCATTTTTCTCAAGGATTTTCAGCCATATGGCGGCCAGGACAAGACATGACATTAAAGCCGCAAGTGGTTTTTAAATGGCTTCTTTTTTTTCCTTTACAAATGTCATTTTGTGCAAGGACAGTTCTAAAACACGGGAAACACATGCCACTTCACAGGCATACTTTAGACACCCCCCAGGTACCATATTTAAAGGAAAATTTCACTATTTTTTTTTCACTTTATGCATCATTAAAATGACTGCTCCCGAAAAAACGTTAGTTTTTAAAAGTTCTTTTTTGCATTGATATATGTTCCCTGGGGCAGGACCCGGGTCCCCAAAACCTGTTTTATGACATTAACATGCATATTGGCCGTTGTAATTAGCACTTTTGATTTCGAAACGTTCGCGTCCATTATAACGTATCTGGTTCGAAAATTCGCGCAAACTTTCGGTCCGTTCGAAGGTTCTGGTTCGAACCGAACCCGGGGGTGTTCGGCTCATCCCTAGCTGCAACTAACGATTATTTTCAGAATCGATTAGTTGGCCGATTATTGTATTGATTAATCGGATAATAACCTTAAAAAAATGTGGTGTATATTTTAGTTAATATGTAAAGTTTAAAAAAGAAAAGGCAATGTATTCTTAAATATCTCTATGCAGTGGTAAATAAGCAAAATCTCTAGTCCACTCTGAGAAGAACAGACAGAAGAGATATACTGTATATACTATTAGAGGTTGAATCTGGTAAATTTCATCAGAGAACCGCACTTAAAGCTGAAAATTGGCCTGGGCAGGAAGGGGGTGAAAGTGCTCTGTATTGAAGTGGTTAATCTACTACTGAAATTTGTCTGGAGGTTAACCGATTCCCGACTGGCGCACAACGATGTACGTCGGCAGAATGGCACTGACAGGCATAAGGGCGTACAGGTACGTCCATTTGTATTTGCCACCATGCCATCACGCACGCGCACCGGGCAGGACCTCCGTGAGTCCAATCGCGGGTCCCGCGGACTCGATCGCCTCGGGGATACCCGTCATCTTCTCATGGGGGGGGGGGGGGGGGGGAATGGGGAGATGCTGAAGTAAACAAGCATCTCCCCATTATTCTGCCTAGCAACAGTGACACTGATCTCTGCTTTCTGTGATTGGAGCAAAGATCAGTGATGTGCCTCGCCCCCCACAGTAAGCAACACGCCCCTAGGACACACTTTACACATGAATCAGTGCATTTGTATAGCACTAATTGCTGTATAAATGACAATGGTCCCAAAAATATGTCAAAAATGTCTGATGTGTCCGCCATAATGTCACAGTCACAATAAAAATCGCTGATCGCTGCAATTACTAGTTAAAAAAAAAAAAAATTTATAAAAATGCCATAAATCTATCCCCTATTTTGTAAACGCTATAACTTTTGCTCAAACCAATCAATAATCGCTTATTGCGATTTTTTTTTTACCAAAATATGTAGAAGAATACGTATCGGCCTAAACTGAGGAAAAAAAATGTTTTTTTTAATATATTTTTGGGGGATTTTCATTATAGCAAAAAGTAAAAAATAAAGCGTTTTTTTTTTTTTTTTTCAAAATTGTGGTCAAATACCACCAAAAGAAAGCTCTACTTGTGGGGACAAAGAGACGTCAATTTTGTTTGGGAGCCACGTCGCAAGACCGTGCAATTGTCAGTTAAAGCGACGCAGTGCCGAATCGCAAAAAGTGGTCTGGTCTTAGGCCTGATTCACGCCTATGCATTTTGAGTGCTTTTTGCATTTTGATGATTTGCACTACAGAACGTGTTCCATAGGAAACCATGTTAAATGGACTGTAGTGCAAATCTGCAAAATACAAAAAGCACTAAAAATGCATAGGTGTGAATCCAGCCTTAAGCCAGCAAAATGGTCCGGTCTGAAAGTGCTTAGACAGAAGCAGTACCATAAGTTCACCTCTAGAGGGCAGCTACGCACCAAGGAGAAAAAACACCTCCTTGGAAATTTGTAGGCTACAAGGCTGAATTTGGCACTGAGTTATTACAACCTGCATTTTTGTAGAACAGATACACAGAGAATGTCAGAAGATGTGACTGTAGGGTGGCTACGAAGAATTAAAGAGGCCATTTAAAAAAATGAAAAAAAAAAATCTGGAGCCAAACAAATCGGGGCTTTTGGAAGGAAAAACTAATCCAGATTTGGGTTTATTTTTTCTAATCTGCATTAGGAAAATGAACAGAAACTTGATAATTGCTACAGACAAGATTTTTTCTGTACAGGAAAATACAGTGTTGGTTAAAATGACAATTGCGCGGTCATGCAGCACTGTACCCATATGAAATTTTTATAATTTTTCTCACACAAATGTCCTCTCACCATTTGAGGAGGCCACGAGGATGGTGAGCAGTGACAGTGCATGCATCAGTGACACTGTACCTCTTGTCCACCTGTTGGAGCATACGCTGCGTGGGATAATGGACAGGGCACTTGAGGCAGAACAGAGACAGGAAGAGGAGGACTTCCTTGCCTCTCCCCTTTATCCGGACAGTGTTCCTTCTGTCCCACCCATCACACAGGATGAGGATGAGGAGGAGGAGGAGGATTATGTGAGCATGGAGGTGGAGCCTGGCACTCAGCATCAGCAGCAGCAGTCTTTTAGGGATGATGTACAGTCCCAACAACCAGTGGACTTGTACGTGGCTGGGAGGAGGTGGCTGGCGATCATGTCATCCTCAGTGACCCAGAAGACTCCGGACCGAATGCCTCAGCTAACCTACGCTGCATGGCCTCCCTGATCTTGCAAAGCCTGCGGAAGGATCCTCGTGTTCTTCGGATCAAGGAGAGGGACCATTACTGGCTGGCCACTCTCCTTGATCCACGGTACAAGGGTAAGGTTGCGGACCTTATCTTGCCGTCGCAGAGGGAGCAGAGGATGAGACATCTCAGGGAGGCCTTGCAGAAAGGTCTGTGCAACGTGTTCCCAGAAACTGGGAGGTTACAAACTCCTGGTCCTGGGCGACGAGTTGCTGAGGCTTCGGTCAGTAGCAGAAGGAGCGGTGGGGAAGGTGGACGTCTGACCGATGCGTTCAGACAATTTTTTAGTCCGCAGCCCCAAGGTATGATCGGTTCCAGCAACCATCGCCAGTGTCTGATATACATGGTGCAGGAATACCTTGGGGCAAGGTCAGACTTGGACACCTTTCCCACCGAAAATCCTCTGGCTTACTGGGTCCTGAGGATGGATCACTGGCCAGAGCTTGCACAGTATGCAATTGAGCTACTGGCCTGTCCTGCCTCCAGCGTTCTTTCCGAACGCACATTCAGTGCTGCTGGAGGATTTGTCACCGATCATAGGGTGCGCCTGTCCACCGACTCGGTTGATCGACTGACCTTCATCAAAATGAATCAGTCTTGGATCACCACCAGCTACCAGGCACCTGAAGCGGATATAACGGAATAATTTTATAATGTCACATCCCTTCAAGACTGCCTATGCTGATGCTGAGTGACTGTCCTCTTATGTTCACTGACTATCCTCTTCCTCCTCCTCAATGATCCATGCCACCACACCAGTGCCTAAGGCACAATTTTTCAGCCCCTGTATAACAGGGGCGTGTACTTACAATTTTTTAAAAAAAATGCTTCGCAACACGTGTGACTGCTGTGCTCCAAGTACAGTATCTGTGAGGGGTTGCAGTGTTGTGGCACCAGCACCAGTGCCTAAGGCACAATTTTTCAGCCCCTGTTTAACAGGGGCGTGTACTTACAATTTTTAAAAAAAATGCTTCGCAACACGTGTGACTGCTGTGCTCCAAGTACAGTATCTGTGAGGGGTTGCAGTGTTGTGGCACCAGCACCAGTGCCTAAGGCACAATTTTTCAGCCCCTGTTTAACAGGGGCGTGTAAGTACAATTTTTAAAAAAATGCTTCGCAACACATGTGACTGCTGTGCTCCAAGTACAGTATCTGTGAGGGGTTGCAGTGTTGTGGCACCAGCACCAGTGCCTAAGGCACAATTTTTCAGCCCCTTTTTAACAGGGGCGTGTAATTACAAATCTTGATCTAATAGTTCACAGCAGGGCCCATTCCTGCGCCCACCAAGAGTAACTATGAGGGCCTACAGTCTTGTGGCAACACCGTCCACCACCACCGCCAAAGGCCCAATTTTTCTGCCCTGTTCATCAGGTGCTTGCAATTACAAATCTTGATCTAATAACTCACAGCAGGGCCCATTCCTGCGCCCACCAAGAGTAACTGTGAGAGCTTACAGTCTTGTGGCAACACCGTCCACCACCACCACCACCGCCAAAGGCCCAATTTTTCTGCCCTATTCAACAGGTTCATGCAATTACAAATCTTGATCTAATAACTCACAGCAGGGCCCATTCCTGCGCCCACCAAGAGTAACTGTGAGAGCTTACAGTCTTGTGGCAACACCGTCCACCACCACCACCGCCAAAGGCCCAATTTTTCGGCCCGGTTCAACAGGTGCATGCAAGTACAAATCTTGATCTATTAACTCACAGCAGGGCCCATTCCTGTGCCCACCAGTCTTGTGGCTACACCAACATCTAATAGGGCAAATTTCTGCAGAGTATATACGCCAGGCCCCTACTTTCAAACATCCAACTTACAAACGACTCCTACTTGCAAATGGAAAGAGAAAACAGGAAGTGAGAGGAAATCTACCCCTAGGAAAGGAAATTCTATCCTGTTAGATTTAATTTGGGAAAAAGGCATCTCCTCTCTACTGATACTTTATCACCAATCCTTGTTTCAATTAAAACCCACTTTTCCAAAAACATTTGTCATTGGGACAGAAAGTGAGGTGACATGTTCTGAACAGATGTGCAAAGACAGCAAATGTTACAGGGGTGATAACCCCTCCCTATGTTCTCCAAAAAGCTTAAAAATAGATTTTTTTGGGATGGAGCTACACTTCATAATGTACCTGTTCAGATTCTACTTAAGAACAAACCTACAGTCCGTCTCTTGTTTGCACCGCCTATATACTGCTGTTCAGAGTATATAGGGTTGTAGGTATAGGGTTTTATTTTGGGTGCGGGGTCCCCCTTAATATCCATACAAGACCCAAAGGGGCTGGGGGTGGGGGGGGGGGGGGGTGATGGGGTAGCCATGCCATTTTTCTCAAGGATTTTCAGCCATATGGCGGCCAGGACAAGACATGACATTAAAGCCGCAAGTGGTTTTAAATGGCTTCTTTTTTCCTTTACAAATGTCATTTTGTGCAAGGACAGTTCTAAACACGGGAAACACATGCCACTTCACAGGCATACTTTAGACACCCCCCAGGTACCATATTTAAAGGAAAATTTCACTATTTTTTTTTCACTTTATGCATCATTAAAATGACTGCTCCCGAAAAAACGTTAGTTTTTAAAAGTTCTTTTTGCATTGATATATGTTCCCTGGGGCAGGACCCGGGTCCCCAAACCTGTTTTATGACATTAACATGCATATTGGCCGTTGTAATTAGCACTTTTGATTTCGAACGTTCGCGTCCATTATAACGTATAGGGTTCGAAATTCGCGCAAACTTTCGGTCCGTTCGAAGGTTCTGGTTCGAACCGAACCCGGGGGTGTTCGGCTCATCCCTAGCTGCAACTAACGATTATTTTCAGAATCGATTAGTTGGCCGATTATTGTATTGATTAATCGGATAATAACCTTAAAAAAATGTGGTGTATATTTTAGTTAATATGTAAAGTTTAAAAAAGAAAAGGCAATGTATTCTTAAATATCTCTATGCAGTGGTAAATAAGCAAAATATCTAGTCCACTCTGAGAAGAACAGACAGAAGAGATATACTGTATATACTATTAGAGGTTGAATCTGGTAAATTTCATCAGAGAACCGCACTTAAAGCTGAAAATTGGCCTGGGCAGGAAGGGGGTGAAAGTGCTCTGTATTGAAGTGGTTAATCTACTACTGAAATTTGTCTGGATGTTAACCGATTCCCGACTGGCGCACAACGATGTACGTCGGCAGAATGGCACTGACAGGCATAAGGGCGTACAGGTACGTCCATTTGTATTTGCCACCATGCCATCACGCACGCGCACCGGGCAGGACCTCCGTGAGTCCAATCGCGGGTCCCGCGGACTCGATCGCCTCGGGGATACCCGTCATCTTCTCATGGGGGGGGGGGGGAATGGGGAGATGCTGAAGTAAACAAGCATCTCCCCATTATTCTGCCTAGCAACAGTGACACTGATCTCTGCTTTCTGTGATTGGAGCAAAGATCAGTGATGTGCCTCGCCCCCCACAGTAAGCAACACGCCCCTAGGACACACTTTACACATGAATCAGTGCATTTGTATAGCACTAATTGCTGTATAAATGACAATGGTCCCAAAAATATGTCAAAAATGTCTGATGTGTCCGCCATAATGTCACAGTCACAATAAAAATCGCTGATCGCTGCAATTACTAGTTAAAAAAAAAAAAAATTTATAAAAATGCCATAAATCTATCCCCTATTTTGTAAACGCTATAACTTTTGCTCAAACCAATCAATAATCGCTTATTGCGATTTTTTTTTTACCAAAATATGTAGAAGAATACGTATCGGCCTCGGCCTAATACTGAGGAAAAAAAATGTTTTGTTTATATATTTTTGGGGGATTTTCATTATAGCAAAAAGTAAAAAAATAAAGCGTTTTTTTTTTTCAAAATTGTGGTCAAATACCACCAAAAGAAAGCTCTACTTGTGGGGACAAAGAGACGTCAATTTTGTTTGGGAGCCACGTCGCAAGACCGTGCAATTGTCAGTTAAAGCGACGCAGTGCCGAATCGCAAAAAGTGGTCTGGTCTTAGGCCTGATTCACGCCTATGCATTTTGAGTGCTTTTTGCATTTTGATGATTTGCACTACAGAACGTGTTCCATAGGAAACCATGTTAAATGGACTGTAGTGCAAATCTGCAAAAATACAAAAAGCACTAAAAATGCATAGGTGTGAATCCAGCCTTAAGCCAGCAAAATGGTCCGGTCTGAAAGTGCTTAGACAGAAGCAGTACCATAAGTTCACCTCTAGAGGGGCATCTCCTCTCTACTGATACTTTATCACCAATCCTTGTTTCAATTAAAACCCCACTTTTTTCCAAAAACATTTGTCATTGGGACAGAAAGTGAGGTGACATGTTCTGAACAGATGTGCAAAGACAGCAAATGTTACAGGGGTGATAACCCCTCCCTATGTTCTCCAAAAAGCTTAAAAATAGATTTTTTTGGGATGGAGCTACACTTCATAATGTACCTGTTCAGATTCTACTTAAGAACAAACCTACAGTCCGTCTCTTGTTTGCACCGCCTATATACTGCTGTTCAGAGTATATAGGGTTGTAGGTATAGGGTTTTATTTTGGGTGCGGGGTCCCCCTTAATATCCATACAAGACCCAAAGGGGCTGGGGTGGGGGGGGGGGGGGGCGTGATGGGGTAGCCATGCCATTTTTCTCAAGGATTTTCAGCCATATGGCGGCCAGGACAAGACATGACATTAAAGCCGCAAGTGGTTTTAAATGGCTTCTTTTTTTCCTTTACAAATGTCATTTTGTGCAAGGACAGTTCTAAACACGGGAAACACATGCCACTTCACAGGCATACTTTAGACACCCCCCCCAGGTACCATATTTAAAGGAAAATTTCACTATTTTTTTTTCACTTTATGCATCATTAAAATGACTGCTCCCGAAAAAACGTTAGTTTTTAAAAGTTCTTTTTGCATTGATATATGTTCCCTGGGGCAGGACCCGGGTCCCCAAACCTGTTTTATGACATTAACATGCATATTGGCCGTTGTAATTAGCACTTTTGATTTCGAACGTTCGCGTCCATTATAACGTATAGGGTTCGAAAATTCGCGCAAACTTTCGGTCCGTTCGAAGGTTCTGGTTCGAACCGAACCCGGGGGTGTTCGGCTCATCCCTAGCTGCAACTAACGATTATTTTCAGAATCGATTAGTTGGCCGATTATTGTATTGATTAATCGGATAATAACCTTAAAAAAATGTGGTGTATATTTTAGTTAATATGTAAAGTTTAAAAAAGAAAAGGCAATGTATTCTTAAATATCTCTATGCAGTGGTAAATAAGCAAAATATCTAGTCCACTCTGAGAAGAACAGACAGAAGAGATATACTGTATATACTATTAGAGGTTGAATCTGGTAAATTTCATCAGAGAACCGCACTTAAAGCTGAAAATTGGCCTGGGCAGGAAGGGGGTGAAAGTGCTCTGTATTGAAGTGGTTAATCTACTACTGAAATTTGTCTGGATGTTAACCGATTCCCGACTGGCGCACAACGATGTACGTCGGCAGAATGGCACTGACAGGCATAAGGGCGTACAGGTACGTCCATTTGTATTTGCCACCATGCCATCACGCACGCGCACCGGGCAGGACCTCCGTGAGTCCAATCGCGGGTCCCGCGGACTCGATCGCCTCGGGGATACCCGTCATCTTCTCATGGGGGGGGGGAGAATGGGGAGATGCTGAAGTAAACAAGCATCTCCCCATTATTCTGCCTAGCAACAGTGACACTGATCTCTGCTTTCTGTGATTGGAGCAAAGATCAGTGATGTGCCTCGCCCCCCACAGTAAGCAACACGCCCCTAGGACACACTTTACACATGAATCAGTGCATTTGTATAGCACTAATTGCTGTATAAATGACAATGGTCCCAAAAATATGTCAAAAATGTCTGATGTGTCCGCCATAATGTCACAGTCACAATAAAAATCGCTGATCGCTGCAATTACTAGTTAAAAAAAAAAAAATTAATAAAAATGCCATAAATCTATCCCCTATTTTGTAAACGCTATAACTTTTGCTCAAACCAATCAATAATCGCTTATTGCGATTTTTTTTTTACCAAAATATGTAGAAGAATACGTATCGGCCTAAACTGAGGAAAAAAAATGTTTTTTTATATATTTTTGGGGGATTTTCATTATAGCAAAAAGTAAAAAAATAAAGCGTTTTTTTTTTTTTTCAAAATTGTGGTCAAATACCACCAAAAGAAAGCTCTACTTGTGGGGACAAAGAGACGTCAATTTTGTTTGGGAGCCACGTCGCAAGACCGTGCAATTGTCAGTTAAAGCGACGCAGTGCCGAATCGCAAAAAGTGGTCTGGTCTTAGGCCTGATTCACGCCTATGCATTTTGAGTGCTTTTTGCATTTTGATGATTTGCACTACAGAACGTGTTCCATAGGAAACCATGTTAAATGGACTGTAGTGCAAATCTGCAAAATACAAAAAGCACTAAAAATGCATAGGTGTGAATCCAGCCTTAAGCCAGCAAAATGGTCCGGTCTGAAAGTGCTTAGACAGAAGCAGTACCATAAGTTCACCTCTAGAGGGCAGCTACGCACCAAGGAGAAAAAACACCTCCTTGGAAATTTGTAGGCTACAAGGCTGAATTTGGCACTGAGTTATTACAACCTGCATTTTTGTAGAACAGATACACAGAGAATGTCAGAAGATGTGACTGTAGGGTGGCTACGAAGAATTAAAGAGGCCATTTAAAAAAATGAAAAAAAAAAATCTGGAGCCAAACAAATCGGGGCTTTTGGAAGGAAAAACTAATCCAGATTTGGGTTTATTTTTTCTAATCTGCATTAGGAAAATGAACAGAAACTTGATAATTGCTACAGACAAGATTTTTTCTGTACAGGAAAATACAGTGTTGGTTAAAATGTTAAAGTGAGATAAAACTTGAGGTCGCCTTAAAGTGTAAGTTTACCCTTTTTAGAAAAAAATATCCGGGATATTTGTTTTTTTTCATGAAAAGGTGAACTTGCCCTTTAACCGATTCAATGCCCGGCACTTTCACCCCTTTGCTGCCCAGGCCAATTTTCAGCTTTTAGCGCTGTCACACTTTTAATGACAATTGCGCGGTCATGCAGCACTGTACCCATATGAAATTTTTATAATTTTTCTCACACAAATGGAGCTTTCTTTTGGTGGTATTTATCCACGTCCCGCCCGCCCACCGTCAAATGACGGCTGGGCGGCGCGGCTCTCGTTCTGGGTGGATGTCAAATGACGGCCTTCCAGAACGACCAGGGGCGCGCAGGGGGGGTCGATCACGGCCGTAGCGTGTTGCTAGGAGACCCCAATCTGTGTAAAGAGTTGCGGCTCTTTAACCATGTGATCGGCTGTGTCCATTCACGGCTGGCCCCATGTAAACATGGAGATGCCGGTAATCGGCTCTTCTCGCCTCACACTCTGTGAGTAGAGCCGATCAGCGGCATCTCCTCACAGGGGACAGTAATCAGGGAACTGATCATCAGTGCCCTGATTACAATTAAGTGCCCACCAGTGCCAGCAATGATTGCCCACCACTGCCAGCAATCAGTGCCAACCAGTGCCCACAATTGCCATCAATCAGTGCCCACAAGTGGCAGCAATCAGTGGCCATTAGTGATTCCAGTCAGTGCTGGCTATCAGTGCTGCCCATCACTGCTGCCCATCAATGGCGCCTATCCGTAGATACTATCCTATCTGTGCCCACCAGTGCTGCCTATCTGTGCCCAGTGTCCAACAGTGACACCCATCAGTGCCGCCTATCAGTGCTCATCAGTGCCCATAAGTGCGGCATATTCGTGCCTCCTCATCAGTGCCACCTAATCAGTGACCATAAGTGCCTCCTCATCAGTGCAGCCGATCAGTGCGACCTCATCAGCGTCCATCAGTGAAGGAGAAAAATTACTTATTTACAAAATCTACTGACAGAAACTAAGAAAAACGTTTTTTATCAAAATATTTTGTCTTTTAATTAATTAACCACTTAACAACCGGCCCATAGCCGAATGAGGGCTACAGGGCGGTTGCTTAACTCTGGGAGGGCGTACTATGACGTCGTCCCAGAATTCCGCTCTGATCCCGGCGGATCACGGTAAATGGCCGCTGATCGCGGCCGTTTACCACGTGATCGCTCTGTCAAATGACGGAGCAATTCACTTGTATTCCGTCACTCTCTCCTCTCTGTGTACTGATCGGTACATTGTGAGAGGAGAGGGGGAGAGATTGTGGCAGCAGCGCTGTGGGCGAGATCTGTATTGCCCACAGCGCTGCTCTGTGACAATTGCAGTCACATCCACCAATCCATGCTCAGCCATTTCTCCATGCTCAGCAATACCCAGCAATACTCTGCGATACCCTGCCATACCATGCAATACTCTGCGATACCCTTCGATACTCTGCGATACCCTGCAATACTCTGCGATACCATGCGATAACCTGCGATACTCTGCAATACTCTGCGATACCCTGCCATACCCTGCGATACTCTGCCATACTCTGTGATACTCTGCCACACTGACAGAGTGTGAGGTGAGGAGAGCCCATGAGCAGCATCTCCTCGCAGGGGAGACCTGTACGGATAATCAGTGCCTTGATTATAAGTGCAGTGCCCAGGAGTGATTCCAGTCTGTGCCCATCAGTGACACCAATCAGTTCCTATCAGTGATTCCAGTAGGTGCTGCCTATCATTGCCCATAAGTGGCGCCCATCAGTGTGGCATTTTAGTGCCTCCTCATCAGTGAAGGAGAAAAATTATTTTCAAAATGTTCTGACAGAAACTAAAACTTTTTTATTTATTTTTTTTCAAAATGTTCTTTATATTTTTTTTTTTTTTTTTAGCAAAAAATAAACTCAGTGGTGATTAACCACCTCAATACAGGGCACTTACACCCCCTTCCAGCCCAGGCCATTTTTCAGCGCTCTAGCACTTTGAATGACTATTGCGCGGTCCTAGACCTCCTAGTCGGGTTATGTATTGTGTTTTTTTGCATTAAAAATCAAAAAAAGTGTATTTACTTCCCAAAAATTGCATTAGAAAAACTGCTGTGCAATTTCCAAGTGATAAATAATTGCAAACCCATCATTTAGCGCCAATCAATTCTATTTAAACAGTCAGGGCTCAGGCATGGTCTTCGGATGGTTGTCTGGTGGGTTCTTTTTTTGTATGCCTATTAGTTTATTACCTGTGAAGATATGCTGGATGGTTATCAATCCTACTATTCTGCAACTTAGCCATCTGCTTTATTTCTCTTTGTCTTTAGACTGTGGGATGTACATCATCTGTAGGACACTAGAGTCTCCTTGCAAAAACACCAAACGGCTACTCTGCTGTTGTGGATAGGATATCCACTACTGTGGCTACATTTGGATGCGGGCAAAGTAAAGTTGCAGGCATTAATATAGCCTTTGGTTTATTTGAATGCTTGGTATGGATTGTAAAATTGACATTTTGAATATATGCCTTTTCCCTTCCTTTTTTAGATGGGCAACCCTACCATTTTCTGGTATAATTAGCTGCTTCTTAATATGGCATAGTATTCATTTGGGTGTTTTGGGGAATTTCCTTCAAGTAAGTGTATTCCTTTAATAGCCTATGTCAGGCATGTCCAAAGTCCGGCCCGCGTTCCGGTTTGATGTGGCCGCCACTTGGAATTTGCATATATGTACATTTGTGGCCCCCAAAGCTTGAGCGTGTTATGTTTTTTATGCTGTTAATGTATCCATCTTTTTTAGCCTGACAAATCCCGAGCGCCGCGTGGCTGGGCGTGTTCACAAGTCAATGTGCCCGAGCCGCTATGAAGCTGACAGCGCTAAGAGCCAATTACAGGCACTGTGACTATTTCCGATCTCTGCATCTGCGGACTGCAGACAGAGAGATCGGGAAAATGTCACAGTGCCTGTGATTGGCGGTGGCGCTGCACGCTGTCAGCTTCCTTGCGGGCTCGGGCACATAGACTTGTGAACACGCCCAGCTACACGCCCCGGCTCATACTAAGAATGAGCGCAACGCTCTGGGATTTGTCAGGCTAAAGAAGATGGATATATTAACGGCATAAAAAACATAACACACTCGAACTTCGGGGGCGACAGATGGATATACTTGGGGGCCACATCAAACCGGAACGCGGTTCCTTTCCTTGAGAGAGAGAGACAGAGAGAGAGACAGAGAGAGAGACAGAGACAGAGAGAGAGAGAGGGAGAGAGAGAGAGAGAGAGAGAGAGAGAGAGAGAGAGAGAGAGAGAGAGAGAGAGACAGAGAGACAGAGAGACAGAGAGACAGAGAGACAGAGAGACAGAGACAGAGACAGAGAGAGAGAGAGAGAGAGAGAGACAGAGAGAGAGAGAGAGAGAGAGAGAGAGAGAGAGAGAGAGACAGAGAGAGAGAGAGAGAGAGAGACTTAGATATTTTTTTAAACATAACACGCCTGAGCTCATCGTTACCCTGAGCGGAGAAGGGAAGATATATAATGTATGTATATATATATATGTATATATATATATATATATTTATTATATATCATCATATGTTGTCATCAATGTTATGAAATTAATAATATGCCGTTTGCAATAAACTTTGCATAAAATATTTAATTTGCATTTAATTTTAATGGTTCAAAAAATGGTCGGCCCTCACGCATGTTCACTTCATGAAATCTGGCCCTCTTTGAAAAAAGTTTGGACACCCCTGGCCTATGTGCTTTCCTACCGTAGTCACTTATATGGAGGTTGAGTATTCGTTATTGTTTTTTTTATGTAGGTGGGGACATATTGCCACCTTGATACCCTGTGTAAATTACACCTAAAGTAACTGTGTAGGTTTCCTTAAGACCAGCCGTCCACCACCATCTCCTAATCATCTCTCCCAGGCATTACGTAAGTGGCACAAATAACACATTGTGATATATAATATTAGGTAACTGCTCAATTTATCATTATACTTCTGTATGTTTATCTAGTTAGGCCGACTGTCTTTGCTTTCAAGATATGAAAGGTCCTGAAGAAGCGTACTAATGTGAAACGCGTTGATCTCTTGGATATTTTTTTCCATACATACACAGCCTAATGTCTATGAGAGATCTGCTCTCATTTGGTTTTACTAGATTATTTTTAATATTTGCAATAAAGATTTAGATTTTATTGAAATGTTGTGTTAGTCCTGTTCTTGTACCATTAAAGTCTGACATTCTAGGTTCTGTTTATGAAATGATATACATGGTTTATGGATGCGGTACAATATAGGAGCCAAGTTTTTTCTTTTTATGCAAACCCACCAATGTATGCTCTAGGGCCTCTGCTTAAAAAAATAAAAAATGTTTGGGAGTTCTAAGTAATTTTCTAGCAAAAAATATTGATTGTTACGTGTGAACAAAAAGTGACAGAAAAGGCCCGGACTGGAAGTGGTTAAAATAAAAGCTGCAGATTTAAATATACTGAAAAAGTACTTTCAACATTTTATTTATTGAGATTTTTTTTATAGGACATCTACTTTAAAGCTGAAGCTTGATATTAGACATGTGCAATTCGTTTAGTTACAAATTAGTTTTCCGTTCAAATTCGTTATATTCGTTATCGTACGAATGAACGAATGGTTCGCTAAAAATTCTAATGAATAATCGAAACGAACGAATATGAAAAACAACGAAAATACGAAATAATTAAATTAGAAACAACGAAACTACGAAAGAATGAAAATCCGAAAAACGAAAACAGAAACAACGAAAATCAAAATGAACGAAAAAATTCGTACATTCGTAATTTTTTTTTGTTTGGCGCTGCAATGGCGCTGCAATGGCGCTGCTTAACGTGCTTCGAATGGATTGAACGAAAAAATTTGTAACTTTTTTTTTTTGTTTGTTGATTCGTAATTTTCCGTGTCTCTTACATTGGCGCTGCTTAACGTGCTTCGAATGGATTGAACGGAAAAATTCATACATTCGTAACTTTTTTTTTTTGTTTGTCGATTCGTAATTTTCCGTGTCTCTTACATTGGCGCTGCTTAACGTGCCTCGAATGGATTGAACGAAAAAATTTGTAACTTTTTTTTTTGTTTGTCGATTCGTAATTTTCCGTGTCTCTTACAATGGCGCTTCTTAACGTGCTTCGATTGGATTGAGCGAAAAAATTCGTAACTTTTTTTTTTTTGAAGTCAGCGATTACAAGGTAAGTGGAAAAAAAAACACACTTCATTTAGTACTCTTTGCCTGATTTTGAAGGCAAAGAGATTTACTAAATGAAATGTGTGCAGAACCGCTTTAAGTATGTTAAAAGCCAGCATATATTATGGTTCCTTGGACGATGTAGTAGCGTCAGGGGCCTCTATGGAAGTCTCCAGTGCTCTGCTCTCTTGTGTAATACATCTCTATTTCTCCCAGGGAGTTCCCTCTAGTGTCCTCTTAATGTGGGTATATAGAGTAAGGAGAACGCTCTCGTAGTGTAGTATCGTTGAATACATTTATTAAAACACTAACATAAGTTACACTCACATTAAAGAGTAGTGGTGAAAATCCACGAGCGCCAAGCTCGTTCCTGAACGGCGTCACTTCCTGTATACCTCCACTCATGCCATGCGTGTTACGTCACAGTCACGTGACTTCATCGGGGGACTTTATGACATCAACCGATGAAGTCACGTGACTGTCACGTAACGCGTAGGGCAGGAGTGGAGGTATACCGGAAGTGACGCCGCTCGTGGATTTTTGCCGCTACTCTGAATTTTAATGCGAGTGTAACTTATGAGGTTAGTATTCTAATAAATTCATACAACAATACTACCCTACGAGAGCGTTCTCCTATACCATGAATACTCACAATTAACGGTGAAGGGAAAGAGCACAACTTCACAGAAAGGACTTATTATATAAGGAGTATATTTATGAACATGTACTATTCTTTCTGATAATTGATTATTAGGTGTCCAGCCATATCCAACTATTGAATATCTATGCACCAAAATCACTAATTTTATGTACCGTATATACTCGAATATAAGCCGAGGCACCTAATTTTACCACAAAAAACTGGGCAAACTGATTGACTCAAGTATAAGCCTAGGGTGAGAAATGCGCAGCTACTGTAAGTGGAAAAGAGGGTCAACAATGCCCATTTGCATGCCTCACCGTGCCCATTTGCAGCCACAGGTCCCCCCGAACTTCAAACTCTGTAATTAAGGGTTCCTAGATGCCCCCTAGCTGCAGCCAAAATTTGGGGTCTCTAGACCCAAAGGGTCCCGAAATGACATTGCTGCAGATGGACACAATTGACCGACTATGGGGCCCCGTATCTCGGGGCCACTTGGTGCTAGGAACCCACAATTTGGTGTGCAAACCCAGTGGAACTACAACATATCCAAAGCTGGGGTTCCTAGCACCAAGTGGCCCCGAGATACGGGGCCCCAAAGTCGGTTTGGAAAATGTCATTTTCTGCTGCAGAAAAGTGCTCGACTCCAGTATAAGCCGAGGGGGGGCACCAGGGCCGGATTAACATAGGGGCTTTTGGAGCTGCAGCTCCAGGCCCCCATCATATTATAGGCCCAAACACTTTAAATACATTCAATCACCACGGCCCGGCCGCTATATATCTTGACATTGCCAGGCAGCTGCATTACACATAGGCCCATGTATCAGTCAGCTCAAATGTAATTGCGGCGCCAACGATATATTAAGCAGACAGCTGACAGTGCGGGAGGTACCAGTGCGCGGCCGAGGCTAAGCGTGCTCGGCTGCTTGCATCCTGTAGGCGGAGCTTGACGTCCCGGCCGACGTGACATCATTACAGACAGTGCGGGTGGTACCAGTGCGCCGCTGAGGCTGAGCGTGCTCGACTGCTTGCATCCTGTAGGCGGAGCTTGACGTCCTGGCCAGCGTGACGTCATCCGGAGGCCTTCCCCGGCGTCCCGAGAGTCTTGACTGGGAAAGGACTGGAGTGCTGTGTGCGGGCGGTACTGCGAGCCAGGAGAAGGAGTATCTGCATTCAGCATTCTGCACAGCACAACAACTAAGTTCAAGTAAGCCATGGGCGCTGGGCTGGCCTGCTGGGGAAGTCAATGGCAGATAGGTTCTATTTGTGAAATTGTACTGGCTGAGTGGCTGAAGTGAAGTGGTTAACTTACATTTGGGGGGGGGGCTATATAAGTGCAATTCATCACATCAGTGACTGTGCAGGCAGCCCATCCGTGCCCATTTAGTGCATCTCATCAGTGCCACCTATCAGTGCCAGTGCCACCTATCAGTGAAGCTCATCAGTGCCAGTGCCACCTATCAGTGCTGCCTAACAGTGCAGCTCATTAGCGCCGCCTATCAGTGCCACCTTGTCAGTGCCCATAAGTCCTGCCTGTCAGTGCCGCCTATCAGAGCCCATCAGTGCACATTAGTGCAGCTCATCAGTGCCACCTATCATTGACCATCAGTGCTGCCTGTCAGTGCCACCTATCAGAGCCCTATCAGTGCCCATTAGTGCAGTTCATCAGTGCCACCTATCATTGACCATCAGTGCTGCCTATCAGTGCAGATCATCAGTGTCACCTATCAGTGTCAGTGCCACCCATAAATGCCCATCAGTGCCGCATAATAGTGCTGCCTCACCAGTGCCCATAAATGCTATCCATCAGTGCTGCTCATCAGTGCCCATTAGTGCAGCTCATCAGTGCCAGTGCCAGCTATCATTGCCCATCAGTGCTGCCTATCAGTGCAGCTCATCCTAGCCCATCAGTTCTGCATATCAGTGCAAATCATCAGTGCCACATATCAGTGTAGCATCATCAGTGCACATCAGTGAAGAAGAAAAATTACTTATGGGAAAATATTATAACAAACTAAGAAAAACATATATTTTTTTAAATGTGTCTTTTTATTCATGTTAAGCAAACAATAAAAACCCCAGTGGTGTTTAAATACCACAGAAAAATAGGTCTATTTGTGTAAAAAAATGACAAAAATCAAAACGCATTCATTTCAGTGGGTGCAGTCTTAACCAATGTGACTCAAGGCGCGGGGACAGTAATTCCAGTAATTTTATGGGATTTTGGTACGATTTGAGTGCCGTAGACTGCAATGTTAAATCATAAAAGTTGCAAGAAAGTCACACGACTTTGGGTTGCAGCAGTGTGAACCGAACTCTGCCATCTTGGGGTCCCTCCACAGTGGGTGGACTGCCAGGGCCCAGTCGCAAGAACAACCTTTATGGCCCTGGTAGTTCCGCCATTGCTGCAGGTGGTCCCTTGTTGGTGTTTTTTTATTCTTGATACATTGTATCTCTGGTCTGTGGTCATTTTTCGGGTGAACATCTTTGGCCATTTTATGGGTAGGTTTTTGGACTTTTTTGCATGAGTTTCTAGCCTTTTATTTTTTTTTTATAATTCTTTTTAGGCAATTGAAAGTTACCAAATAAAAACACATGCCTTTCAGACCCTCCCATTGAAGTCTACTGGGGCAAAAACAGTCGACTCTGATCTAGAAGAAGCTCATCTACTTTTTTGAGCTGCTGTCTTCAAGCGGCACTACACTCAGATGTAAGCCCCCTGCGTCCCAGCAACAAAAGGATGTTGGAAGTCGCCTGCATCCTAGCAGCAGAACAACATTATGCAGCAGAAGCAACCGAAGGCCATTTACGTTGTATGCACATTAACGCTGCTCAAACGTTAAATGTGTACAGCAAGCAGAACGCTTTTTACGCAGGATCCTGTGTACAAGTTGTGTTTACTAAAGTGTACCAAGGTTTATATATATATATGGATTAAAACCCCTGCCAGGTTTTAAATTGCAGTCTGTATTCTCTGGGGAGATTCCGACTCTCTGGCCAATGAAATGAATAATCGCCCAAGTGCCGAAACGCTTTTGCAAAAACACAGCTTGATGCTTTTTTTTATGCTGCTTTTCTTCTGCCAGGAGAAAGGACTATAGGAGAGCTGAGCAAACGCCCAGTGTGCATGAGGCCATAGATTTATAGGTCCATTCATAAAGTAAAGCCGCAGTTGGGTAAAATAATGCACGATTATAAAGCAAAGTGTTATGTGATATTCAGAGTTCTCTCTGCTGCATTAAGCAAAGAGGACTTCATAAGGTATGGCAGTCTCCTCTTAATCTTTTCATGCTTTAAAACAGGTCTCCAAACTGCAGCACATGGGTCAAATTTTGTCCCCCACAGGATTTTATGCGGCCCTCTGATTTTTAAGGGGGGACCCTGATGTAAGAGGGTGCTTTGAACGAGACGTAAGGGGAACCCCACTAAGACCATTATGGAACTCTTATGTAATGGGGGCCCCACTTGGATGCTGATCTAAGTGGGAACTCTGTTGGGCTCCAGTTTGGAATTTATTTGCTTTGTTTTCCTGAAGTTTTTTTCGGCCTGCCAAAAATAACACATACAATATGGCCGGTCCCTGTAATGAAAAGTTTGGAGGCCCTCTGTAAAAAGGCTTTGGGAGGGGGAAAAAAACCATTTAAAACAGCATAACTCAACTATAGGAACTTTAAAATGCTCCCACTTCTTTGGTTGCTCCCTTTTCAATCAGGTTGATAAAAGGAAAAAAGTAGTGTCCAAAAACAATGTCCCCACACATGATTTGTCAAGGCTTGACAAAAGTACTGTAACCTAAACCAAAAATATTTGAAAGGTTCCACAAACGATTGATGTGAATGATTTGGTAATATGTAGGAATTTATATATAAATTCCTACATATTACCAAATCATTTACATCATCAATCGTTTGTGGAACCTTTCAAATATTTTTTGTTTAGGTTACAGTACTTTTTGTCAAGCCTTGACAAAGCGGTCCTGCATGCCCTTGAAATGTGCTTCCATGATTGCTGTTTGCAGTAAATGAGTCTTGCATGGAGTGCTGGCCCTTTCTTCATGCTAAGTCTCTTGTGGCACCACCACTGGCCGTGCACCTTGGAGGTTTTGAGGCAAGGGGTTTGCACGCGGGATGGATATATCTTTCATTAGTGAAGTATAGGTGGGAGCAGGACACTGAATACGACTATTTAATCAGTAGGTAAGAGGTCTTTAGTTGAGCCAAGCTTTTGCAGTTCTCTACAAAGTAGGGGTCCCCTCAGAAATTGGAGTCAACCAACCGGAGAAATCTATGTAAAGCTGAGCCAGAAGGAGCGCCAAACACGTTTTACGAGTCCAAAAACTGTTTTGGTTCAGCAAGGATAACAAAAGGCAGCCAAAGCTTTTCATAATCAATAGTCCCCCTTCATCAGGGCTTTAAGTAAATTACATCATTTCTGTTGGACACAATGCTAAGCTCCTGGGTATCTCAGTCAAGGCCAGGAGGATACACAGTAGTGGGTGCAACACATGTGTCGATACTGCTTTGCTGTTTGACAGACATCGACTTACTGTTTACTCTCCTGACTTTGAGATACCCAGGAGTTGGCTTTGTGTTCAATACAGGCTGTGATATTGGCTTAAAGCCCTGATGAAGGGTGATTTTTGCCCCCAAAATGCATTGGATGCCTTTGTTATCATGTGGTCATTTGCTAAACCGATAGTATGCCTTTTGGCCTTTCAACACTTTTTTTTGGCGTACCTTCTGGCTCAACTATACGTTTTTCATTGGTCTCCCATCACTGTCCCTCCAGGTTAGCTTGTATCCTGTGGTTGCTTATATGGAAATGGTTGCTGACACTAGGCTTTATGTAATATGGAAAAGGGAGGTGGTAGAATGCCTATAGCAATCCCCCAGATAATATATTGTCTAACCTTCTTGTCGAAATCTGGTCGCCACCTTTTCCGAGGGGGGAAATAGATGCTGACCTTACTATCCCTTTAGTGACATGTTCCAGATTTACTGGTCAGGCTGGTGAGATACCAAACAGAAGGCAACCCCAATGAGAAACACATGGAAGCTGGTGGATGTAGGCAACATGCGTTCTTCCCACCATTCCCTCAGTAGGCGTCATCGTCATGTCTGAGGGAAACAACTCATCGGATGACATTCTTTCTGCAATGATGAATTATAGGGTAGTCTGGGATCTGTTGGGTAACTGTGGAAACCTTAAGCCGGCCATAGACTAATCAAAATTCAACCCATTCGGCAGGAAGCAGGCTGTTTGTACTACAGTTGATCTATCAATCAGCTTCAGTACAACCAGCCTGTTGGATATTTTGTTCGATCGCTGCTGCTGGCTATAGCTGGCAGCAGTGGTCATTGTACAGACGGTCCCCTAGTTACAAACATTCAACTTACAAATGACTCTTACTTATAAACGGAGGGAGACAACAGGAAGTGAGAGGAAATCCACCCCTAGGAAGGGAAATTCACTCCTGTAAGGCCCCTTTCACACTGGGGCATTTTTCAGGCGGTACAGCGCTAAAAATAGCGCCTGTACACCACCTGAAAAAATCCGGCCCCATTCACTCCAGTGTGAAAGCCGGCGGGCTTTCACACTGGAGCGGTGCGCTAGCAGGGCGGTCAAAAAAGCTAGCATCTTTGGAGCGTTATAGGAGCGGTGTATTCACCGCTCCTATACCGCTCCTACCCATTGATTTCAATCGGACACCGCGGCAATACCGCTGCAAAGTGCCACTACGGCAGTGCTTTGCAGGGGATTTTAACCCTTTTTCGGCCGCTAGCGGGGGTTAAAACCGCTAGCGGCCGATTACCGCGGCTAAAACGACGGTAAAGCAGCGCTAAATATAGCGCTGCTTTACCGTCGCCGCGGCTCCCGCCCCGGTGTGGAAGGGGCCTAAGAGTTATGGGGAAAAGGGTACCTTCACTGATGCTTTATCCCCAATCCTCGTTTCCACAACAACCCAAAATTTTCAAAATCCAATTGTCATTGGGACAGAAAGATAGGTGAAAGCTTTTGAACAGGGGCACAGACAGCAAAACAAACATTACAGGGGTGTTAACCCTTCCCTATGCTATCCAAAAAGCTAAATAGTTTTTTTTGGCTGGAGCTACACTTAAAAAATGTACCTGTTCCAACTTACAAACAGATTCGACTTAAGAACAAACCTACAGTCCCTGTCTTGTTTGTAACCCGGGGACCGCCTGTATTCTGACAGCTGGAGGTTTCGCTGCCATCACTGACTGTTGATGGGTGAATTGAGCAATTTCCTTTCCTTCAACCTGTGGTGAAGGAAAGAAATTGCATAATGTATAGCCAGCCTTAGACAGCACAGAGTCCTTTTTCAGACATTTTGTTAAATGGGCTTTTTTGATAAAGCAAACACACAGAACAACCGCAATAACCAAAAGCTTACAGTAGCCAATCAAACCCCTGTTTACTGCAGGCTAAGTCGGTAAAAGACATTCTGTTTGGTTGCAATGGATTTCTGCCGTTTCCGTGTTAGTTTGTGCAATCTGTTTTAAAATTACCGTCTATACATATGAACTGAATGGATTGTCGCGTAAACATTGTTGCCTGCAAATCTTGCATTCCAATTACATGATTGTACAGTGCACCTAAGATTTACTGAAACCATGTCATATGAAAGTATAAACAAAGGAAAAACTTTATCTTTAATTTTGGATAGAGGTGGGGATGGATTAGTACATCTGTCAGGTTTTTATTGCTGTCTGTGCCCCTGTTAAGGAGATTCAAACTCTCTATTTGTCCTTTTTTACCACTAACCGCTTCCCGACCGGCGCACACACATATACGTCGGCAGAATGGCACGGACAGGCATAAGGGCGTACAGGTAGGTCCCTTTGAATTTGCCGCTGTGCCATCGCGTGCCTGCCGCCGGCGTGCGCCAGGCAGGACCTCCGTGAGTCTGGTGACGGGTCCTGCGGACTCGATCGTCGCGGGGATACCCGCGATCGTCTCACGGGGAGGACGAACGGGGAAATGCGGAAGTAAACGGCATTTCCCCATTCTGCCTAGCAACAAGTGACACTGATCTCTGCTCCCTGTGTTTGGAGCAGAGATCAGTGACTGTCACACATAGCCACGCCCCCCACAGTTAGCAACACGCCACTAGGACACACTTAACCCCTACACTGCCACCCCCTGGTTAATCCCTTCACTGCCAGTGTCATTTACACAGGAATCAGTGCTATTGTATAGCACTGACTGCTGCATAAATGACAATGGTCCCAAAAATGTGTCAAATTTCCGATGTGTCTGCCATAATGTCGCAGTCACAATAAAAATCGCTGATCGCCGCCATTACTCGTAAAAAACAAAAAATTTATAAAAATGCTATAAAACTATCCCCTATTTTGTAAACGCTATAACTTTTGCGCAAACCAATCAATCGCTTTTTGCGATTTTATTTATTTTTTTTTTATTTTTTTTTACTAAAAAATATGTAGAAGAATACGTATCGGCCTAAACTGAGGAAAAAACTTTTTTTTTATATATATTTTTGGGGGATATTTATTATAGCAAAAAGTAAAAAATAATGCTTTTTTTTTTCAAAATTGCCGCTTTTTTTGTTTATAGCGCAAAAAATAAAAAACGCAGAGGTGATCAAATACCACCAAAAGAAAGCTTTATTTGTGGGGAAAAAAAGGACGTCAATTTTGTTTGTGAGCCACGTCGCACGACCGCGCAATTGCCAGTTAAAGCGACGCAGTGCCGAATCGCAAAAAGTGCTCTGGTCTTAAGCCAGCAAAATGGTCCGGCCTGAAAGTGGTTAATGAAAGTAAAAGAAATCACAAGTTTTGGGTTGTCCCCAGAATAGTAATAGTCAATATTTTCCAATGGGCGACACTAATTCTGGGGACCTGGGGTACCCCAAGGGATTTCCTCTCACTTCCTGTTTTGGCTATTGGACAGGAAGTGAAGGGAAATCTACTTAAAGCGGTGGTCCACCCGCACCAAAAATATTAAAAGTCAGCAGCTACAAATACTGCAGCTGCTGACTTTTAATAAATGGACACTTACCTGTTCCAGGTTCCAGCGATGACGGCAGAATGTGACGAGCGTCCGCTCATCTCTCGGCTGCCCCGCCGCCATCCTCTGTCAGGGAATCAGGAAGTGAAGACACAACGGCTTCACTGCCCGGTTCCCTACTGCGCATGCGCGAGTCGCGCTGCGCGTCTTTAGTGGTCCCCCGTTGTGTCCTGGGAACTGTGTGTTTCCCAAGACACAACGAGAACCCTCGGATATGGGCGGGCATCTTCGGATAGGGGCGGGACAGCTAGTCCCGGAAGTGGGTGCAGATACCTGTATTATACAGGTATCTGCACCCCCCTCCCCCCTGAAAGGTGCCAATTGTGGCACCGGAGGGGGGGGGGGGATACGATAAGCGGAAGTTCCACTTTAGGGTGGAACTCCGCTTTAATGGGAAGCGGATGGCAAAGAAATACCCAATAGCCCTCTCTTACTCTATCCAAAATGTAAAAAAGTTTTGCTGATCGTGACTATTTGAAGGTTTACATAAACCACCCTTTCACTTCATATCTTGGTAGATCCAAGAGTCACCATGCACGTTACAATTAGCGGTGCACCGAAATGAAAATTCTGGACCGGAAATTCAGGATGCACGTGGCCGAAACCGGAATGGACGTTTTTTAAAAATATATATGTATAGTTAAAAAAAAAAAATTGTATTGGATTTAACTTTTTGATTAATATTAATTTTAATGCACTGCCCTTGCGTTTTTCAGTCACATGACCTATGAAACATGGCAAATGTTTTTCGGCGCCCATTATAGCCACCTTTTTTTTTTTCAAACCCTATTTTTGGCGGCCAATGTATCTGTGCATCCCTAAGTTACAACCTGACCATGCAGTCTTTGTACAATGAACTTTTAGATGTACCAAATGTCGTCTATCCCATCAATTCATATCTAATCGGGCAAAAACTTGCTCTACAGATCTATAGGAGATTGTACAAATCAGACTGTACAGTTCACCACACGGGTTAATGTGCACGAAAGTGCAGAGATTGTAAAAATCGGATTGTACCATGTGGAGCCAGCTTAAGTCTTTGCCTTATTGAATGAGCTAGTGTGCTGCGGATAAGTACACCATTTTGCAGTGACAACTCAGAATGTGTTGGGCATCGGAAGTCGTGTGGTGTCATTATTCCTAATATTACTTTGTGTCTTCCTTATTTTCTTTTTTTTTTTTTTTTAAAGTTACTTACCAGCCCCCCCTAATTTCAGGATTTTTGCGGGTGCGAATCTCACCGGTCTGGTGACCATTCGCGCCCCCATTCGGTTCTGAAGTGGTTACATACACAATGGATTCTTTGTCATAACGCAAAGTGCAGAAACCCATCACAGCCAATCAGAATTCGTTTTTTTATTATTCTGCCGAAGCTCTAAGCTTCTAATATCTAATTGGCTGTGAAGGTTTACAGTACTCCACTGCTGTTTGCGCTATGCTAAATTACGTTTTTTTTTTTTGGTCTTTTTTATTTATTTTTATGTTTTTTTTTTTATCTCTTACTCCATTTCCATCTAGTTTTTGGTCTTCTGGGGCAGGGAGGGGAAGAAATAAGAGTGTTATTATAAATACATATATTTTTTGGTGCAAGACGAGACCTTCTGTTTTTGAAAACGTCTGTAGAATAAAAGTTACAACTATTTTAAGACCGAATAAAATAGAGTGAATTATTTAAACAATGTTGCTTGTGCTTTATTGGAAATCGGACCCTTCTCTACAATGCTGTGACCCCGACATGTCTGGGTTGCATCGAGTTTTGTCTTCCAGGATGTTGTGGTTTTAAAGAGAATGTCACTAATTTAATTTTGTACTTTTTTTTTACTTTGTCATTTGTGGTTTGACAGTTATTGGATGCCGGATTCCTAAAGCCGAACTCCAGCCTTCCCTTCGGTCTTGCACAGTTGTACAGGCTCCTCTCCTGTATTGAAATTGCTTACATGTCTCACACTACAAGCGACTCGTAATGTGCACTAGAAGGTGCAGCAAGTCAAATAGGGTCTGCCTCATTTTCCTCCCCATCCTGACTGTCCCTGGCCCGTCCCATTCACTCATTGGATTCCATTTTTATCAATTATATAGTCTCAGCATCTAATGTGGGCAGTACTGATCTGCATGCAAATACATCTAGCCTAGTAATGTCAAGCAACCCCCTACTATCAAGTCATTTTGATATTTGCATGACTCCTCCTAAGAGCCAGCCCCCTGCTTGCATCAGCACGTAGACCCCTTTCACACTGGGGCGTTTTTCAGGCGTTTTAGCGTTAAAAAAAACGCCTGTAAAGCGCTTGAAAGAAGCCTCATCTGCAATCCCAATGTGAAAACCCGAGTGCCTTAAGAGCCCTTTCACACTGCCAGTGCCCGAAAAACGCTGGTAAAGCGGCGCTTAAACTAGCGACGCTTTACCAGCGTTTTTCGAGCGCTAGTGGGGCGCTTTTAACCCTGCTAGTGGCCAAATAAAGGGTTAAAAGCGTCCACAAAGCGCCGCTGCCAAAAGCACTTTGCAGGCACTTCCAATTGATTTCAATGGGAAGAGGCACTTTAGGAGCGATGTATTCACTGCTCCAAAAGCGCCGCAAAGAGGCTGCCTTCAGGACTTTTTTTGACGCCCCGCCAGCACAGCGCCTCAGTGTGAAAGCACTCGGGCTTCCACATTGGGATTGCAGTTGCGGCTTCTTTCAGGCGCTTTACAGGCACTAAAGCGCCTGAAAAACACCATAGTGTGAAAGGGGTCCCAGTGTGAAAGCACTAGGGCTTTCAGATTAGGATTGCAATTGCGGCTTTTTTCAGGCGCTTTTTTAAACTCTAAAACGCCTGAAAAACGCCCCAGCGTGAAAGGGGTCTAAAGCTGGCCATAAATGGTTCAAATCTCTACTGGTTCAGCAAAGACCGGTCGAGATTAGCTCCATCTATGGGCAGGCTGATTGTACCCGAGTCCATCCATCAATCAACTTGGGTACAACCTGAATGCCCTATATCTAGCTAGCATGTGATTATTGGCTGTTAGCAATAATCATTGTGTTCTCCCGGCAGGGACGGCTCCCCCAATCCACCCCACCTTGGGAGAACACAATAGCTCCACTGGAGGCATTCCCCCATCAACACTGACCATGTTGATGGGGAATCAATCGTTTTCTTTCCTGCAACCCCAGGGAAAAAAATTACATAATCTATGGCCTGCCTAAACGGCTCTTAAAAGCAGTACTGAGGCAATAAGGCAGGTAATAGCTGGTGGGAGGCGCCAGCAGAGTGCTGTATGTACAATAGCTTCTTGTACGCTTCAAAGCACCCTGCTGGCCCTTCCCATCAGCTATTATCTGTAGACATTGTTAAAAAAAAAATATAGTGTGACGCTATCAAATAAAGTGATTCCAATATATAAAGTGCAATCCTGTGTCCTTATTATGTGCATCAAATGTATCCCTGTGTCTTCGCAGGAGGTGTAATGGTTGGTAAACTTAATTTGATCAAAAATAACAACTAATTATATAAATATAAAAGCAAAAATAAAAATTTTAAGTGACTTCAGTGCGTAAACAATCAAAGATCCATGTATGCCGAGCCTAGACATCGGGATATGATCACAATCCTTAACCACTTCAGCCCCGGACCAATTGGCAGCCAAAGGACCAGGCCCCTTTTTGCGATTCGGCACTGCGTCGCTTTAACTGACAATTGCGCGGTCGTGCGACGTGGCTCCCAAACAAAATTGGCGTCCTTTTTTTCCCACAAATAGAGCTTTCTTTTGGTGGTATTTGATCGCCCCTGCGGTTTTTATTTTTTGCGCTATAAACAAAAATAGAGCGACAATTTTGAAAACGAAGCAATATTTTTTGCTTTTTGCTATAATAAATATCCCCAAAAAAAACATATAAAAAAACTTTTTTTTTTTCCTCAGTTTAGGCCGATACGTATTCTTCTACATATTTTTGGTAAAAAAAAATCGCAATTAGCGATTATTGGTTTGCGCAAAAGTTATAGCGTTTACAAAATAGGGGATAGTTTTATAGCATTTTTATTAATATTTTTTTTTTTTTTTTTACTAGTAATAGCGGTGATCAGCGATTTTTTATTGTGACTGCGACATTATGGCGGACACATCGGACATTTTTGACGCATTTTTGGGACCATTGTCATTTATACAGCAATCAATGCTATTTAAATGCATTGATTCCTGTATAAATGACAGTTGTAGTGAAAGAGTTAACCACTAGGGGGGGGAGGGGTTATGTGCTGTGACGTGTGTGTGTTTTTTACATTAGGGGGCGGGGCTGACGTCACTGATCGGCTTTCCCAATGACCGGGAACAGCCGATCAATGACAGGCAGTGTAGGAAGCGCGGGGAGAGGTTGGTTTACACAACCTCTCCCCGTTCTTCAGCTCTGTGACCCGATCGCGGGACACCAGCGGCGATCGGGTCCGCTGGTCCTGCGGCCGGGGTCACGGAGCTCCCGACCGGGTCGCAAGCGTGCCGCTGGCAGGCAATTGCAAAATCACGTTTATATATGTGATTTTGCCTGCCCGTGCCATTCTGCCACAGTATATCTGCGTGAGGCGGTCGGGAAGCGGTTAAACAATGTTTTATAGTGCCAAAAAGAAAAAATGTAGATCAACCCAATGGATTAATAAATAATCATTGACTTTCAAAAACCGTATATTCTCGAGTATAAGCCGAGTTGTTCAGCACATTTTTTTGTGCTGAAAGTGCCCCCCTCGGCTTATACTGGAGTCGAGCATTTTTCTGCAGCAGAAAATGACATTTTCCGAACTGACTTTGGGGCCCCGTATCTCGGGGCCACTTGGTGCTAGGAACCCAGAATTTGGTATGCAAACCCAGTGGAACCTGCACCATATCCAAAGATCGTGTTCCTAGCACCAAGTGGCCCCCGAGATACGAGCCTTAAAGTCGGTTCAGAAAATGTCATTCTCTGCTGCAGAAAAGTGCTTGACATTTTCCGAACCGACTTTGGGGCCCCGTATCTCGGGGCCATTTGGTGCTAGGAACCCCAGCTTTGGATATGTTGTAGTTCCACTGGGTTTGCACACCAAATTGTGGGTTCCTAGCACCAAGTGGCCCCGAGATACAGGGCCCCATAGTCGGTCAACTGTGTCCATCTGCAGCAATGTCATTTCGGGACCCTTTGGGTCCAGAGACCACAATTTTGGCTGCAGCTAGGGGGCATCTAGGGACCCTTAACTACCGAGTTTGAAGTTCGGGGGACCTATGGCTGCAAATGGGCACAGTGAGGCTGCAAATGGGCATTGTTGACCCTCTTTTCCACTTACAGTAGCTGCGCATTTCTCACCCTAGGCTTATACTCGAGTCAATCAGTTTGCCCAGTTTTTTGTGGTAAAATTAGGTGCCTCGGCTTATATTCGAGTATATACGGTACATAAAATTAGTGATTCTGGTGCATAGATATTCAATAGTTGGATATGGCTGGACACCTAATAATCATCAGAAAGAATAGTACATGTTCATAAATATGCTCTTTCCCTTCATCGTTAATTGTGAGTATTCATGGTATAGGAGAATGCTCTCGTAGTGTAGTATCGTTGTATGAATTTATTAAAATACTAACCTCATAAGTTACACTCGCATTAAAATTCCGAGTAGCGGCAAAAATCCACGAGCGGCGTCACTTCCGGTATTCCTCCACTCCTGCCCTACGCGTTACGTGACAGTCACGTGACTTCATCGGTTGATGTCATAAAGTCCCCCGATGAAGTCACGTGATTGTGACGTAACACGCATGGCATGAGTGGAGGTATACCGGAAGTGACGCCGCTCAGGAACGAGCTTGGCGCTCATGGATTTTCGCCACTACTCTTTAATGTGAGTGTAACTTATGTTAGTGTTTTAATAAATGTATTCAACGATATTACACTACGAGAGCAGTCTCCTTACTCTATATACCCACATTAAGAGGACACTAGAGGGAATCCCCTGGGAGAAATAGAGATATATTACACAAGAGAGCAGAGCACTAGAGACTTCCATAGAGGCCCCCCGACGCTACTACATCGTCCAAGGAACCATAATATATGCTGGCTTTTAACATACTTAAAGCGGTGTTCCGGCCGAAATTATACTTTTTAAATAAAAATACCCCTATAATACACAAGCTTAATGTATTCTAGTAAAGTTAGTCTGTAAATTAAGGTCTGTTTTGTTAGTTTTTAGCAGTAGTTTGTTATTTTATAATCTTGCAGCAGGCCGTGGCCATCTTAAGTGTGGGCATCTGAAGCCAGACTGTATTTCTTCCTGGATCTCATCCTTGCAGATCTCGTACATGCTCAGTGCAGCATAAGCAGTGTAATAGGTTTCAGGTCAGGTTTCCATAGCAATGGTAGTGTCAGAGGAAGTTGCTGCCCCTTCCCAGGAGGCATTGCAAACAGGAAATGATGCGATGGGCCGCGGCCAGGGAGGAGGAAGTGAAAAATGAATACAGCAGATATACAGTCTGTGCTGAAAAAAAAATTAAAAAAATATACAATTTGTTTACAGTGCACAGTTTTTAGTGAGAGATGCTGAAGAGTTGTAAAAGTGGGTGGAACTCCACTTTAAGATACTGAGTAAGAAGTTTGGAAGAGCTCACGGAATTCAGTGGCAGTGAATCGGCAAGTCTAGTGAGAGAGACTGGGAGCTCAGTGGGCTAAAAATTTACAAGAAGTGGTTGTAGGAGGAGTAAAGGAGTTTGTTACAACTTGTGTTAGGAACTGTTTTAAGACTGTTGCCATAGGAGACAGCGCTCCTACACATGCAGATGTGGTGTCTTTCTGGATGCATTTCCCTGCAGGGCTGTATACCTGTAAAAGTCTTGGGGGGCTGCCAGTTAAAATTGCAACTTCCTAAAGGTGTCCTGGATCTAACCCTCTCTCCCAGCATTCTGTTTAAGAGAAAATAAATCTCTTTGCATTCAGGAAGTGTCTGGCGCCCATAAATCTATCTTCCACTACACCCATCGTGCGTTGTAACCCACTCTACAAAGAAGGATGTCGGCTGTCCCTGGCGGTTCTCATTAGACTAAAGGAGGCCTGGGACATCGCTACACATCTTTGGTAAACATAACCCAAATAAATGTATATTATTTGGTCTTTGTAAAACTTATAGGGTCTACAAGCAATAGTGGCAATCATTGAAAATTGATCACACCTGATGTACTGATGGCTGATCTCATTTATTGAAACACAAACAAGCCCGGACGGTACAAACACCCCCCAAAATGACCCAATTTTTTTGAAAGTGGACGCCTTGCAAAAGTATTCACCCCCTTGGCTTTTTACCTATTTTGTTACATTACAGCCTTTAGTTCAATGTTTTTTAAATCTGAATTATATGTGATGGATCAGAACACAATAGTCTAAGTTGGTGAAGTAAAATTAGAAAAATATATACATAAAACTATTTTTCAGAAATAAAATACTGATAATTGGCATGTGCGTATGTATTCACCCCCTTTGTTATAAAGCCCATAAAAAGCTCTGGTGCAACCAATTACCTTCAGAAGTCACATAATTAGTGAAATGATGTTCACCTGTGTGCAATCTAAGTGTCACATGATCTGTCATTACATAGACACACCTTTCTGAAAGGCCCCAGAGGCTGCAACACCTAAACAAGAGGTACCACTAACCAAACACTGCCATGAAGACCAAGGAACTCTCCAAACAAGTAAGGGACAATGTTGTTGAGAAGTACAAGTCAGGGTTAGGTTATAAAAAAATATCCAAATCTTTGATGATCCCTAGGAGCACCATCAAATCTACCATAACCAAATGGAAAGAACATGGCACAACAGCAAACCTGCCAAGAGACGGCCGCACACCAAAACTCATGGACTGGGCAAGGAGGGAATTAATCAGAGAGGCAGCACAGAGACCTAAGGTAACCCTGGAGGAGCTGCAGAGTTCCACAGCAGAGACTGGTGTATCTGTACATAGGACGACAATAAGCCGTACGCTCCATAGAGTTGGGCTTTATGGAAGAGTGGCCAGAAGAAAGACATTACTTTCAGCAAAAAACAAAATGGCACGTTTTGAGTTTGCGAAAAGGCATGTGGGAGACTCCCAAAATGTATGGAGGAAGGCGCTCTGGTCTGATGAGAATAAAATTTTACTTTTTGGCCATCAAAGAAAACAATATGTCTGGTGCAAACCCAACACATCACATCACCCAAAGAACACCCTCCCCACAGTGAAACATGGTGGTGGCAGCATCATGCTGTGGGGATGTTTTTCAGCAGTCGGGACTGGGAAACTGGTCAGAGTTGAGGGAAAGTTGGATGGTGCTAAATACAGGGATATTCTTTTAATACAAACATTTTTATTGAAAAAACAAAAAACAAAGAAATACAGACATTTGACAGTAGGTGTCGCATATAATCATCTGATAAAACACAAGTGCATACCTGTCAAGGCAGTGACAATAAGAGAAATAAAAAATACAAAAATAAACAATGAAGCATCCGAAGGCGGTAGCCGCCAACAAAATAGTTTCTAAGGGAGACACAACTTCTTATACCAGAATGTGGGTTTAAGGGAATATAGCAGCGCAACATGGTCTAGAGCAGCTTAGTTACCCGTATAGAGGTTAAAATTATGGCAACAGGGTTTGTCTGTGGGATTTCCAGGGAGTCCACCTCTGGTCAAATAAGTGCATCCTATCACTCAGTGTATAAAGTATCCTTTCCATTAACATAATGGTATCCATCCTATGAAGGATGGAGGAGATAGGGACCGTAGGGGCCTTCCAGTGAAGGGCAATGGCCCACAGAGTGGCCAAGCAGACAGTGTGAATAAGGCATTCCTCAGATCGAAGTACACCCGGGATAGGTGCTCCAAGGAGGCCCATAGAGGGTGTAAGTTGTACCGGGGTCCCTGAAATTGCTGATGCTATAGCCATCACTGTATTCCAAATGGGGGAGAGCCTAGAACAGTCCCAAAATATATGCATAAATGTACCAGGAAGCTGACATCCTCTGAAGCAGAGTTCAGAGGTCCCAGGGAAGATGGAGTGAAGTTTGGATGGGGTATAATACCATCTAGTTAAAACTTTATACGCAGTTTCTCTGACGGCCAGGGATTTAGAGGCTTTGCGCAAGTTGGTCAGCATTGTGTCCCAGTCGTCCGAGTCGAAACTTTCGTTGCAATCGTATTCCCATTTTTGTTTGTATGGGATAGCTCCAGGAAATACTGCGGTTAGGGCTGATCTGTAAAGGGTAGAGATAAGGCCCTTTCCTCTGGGGGAGTCACGGCAAAGTTGTTCAAACGTAGTAGAAGGGGATGATGGGGAGAGAGCAAAGTGGGACGTGTAAAAGTGTCTAATTTGCATGTAGCGGAAGTGTTCCCTTAATGGGATTTGTTTTTGTGCACGTAAAAGATCGAACGAGGCAAATGAGTTACCCATTTGCAGGTTAGCTAACGTGTCCATAGAGTTGGAAATCCACCAGGAGAAGCTCTCAGGGTGATTGAAAGCTGAGTTAAATAAAGGTTCTCCTATGAAGGAGGAGCCACGGGGTGCTTGAGATACTAGGTGTAGTTTATGTTTATAACGGCCCCATAGGATGAGGGAGTGGGCTACTAGGGAATTAAGGGAGATAATCTTGTGAACCAATTTGGAGGGGGACCAAAGTATAGTGGAAAGTCTATATGGTACAATGGTACTGTGATTCAAAATCTACCCAGGGAACTCTAGAGTTAGGAATATTCCGTTGAGCAATCTGGGAAAAACGTGCAGCTAAAAAATAGAGCCAAAGGTTCGGTAGCCCTAGTCCACCATTAGTTTGTGGGTTGTAAAGGACCAGTTTGGAGAACCTAGGCCTCTTGTTTTGCCAGATAAATCTGTGAATATCCTGCTGTAGTTTCTCTATAAAAGATTTAGGGATAAGAATTGGAAGGGCCCTAAAGAGAAATAGAAGCTTGGGCAAGAGGGTCATTTTGATTGCCGTGACTCTCCCAAGAAACGAGATATGGTACGTGCTCCACAGTTTAAGCATATTGCGGAGACGGGACACACATGCCGGGTAATTTGCAGCAAAAATAGAGGACCAATGTGGGGTGATATAGATGCCTAGATAAGGAATCTTGTCGGTGGACCATTGCAAGGGGAAGGAGCTCCAGAGTGTTTCACACTGAGCGGGGGGAATGTTAACTGGAAGTGCAGTGGATTTGGACATATTTACTGTAAGTCCAGAGAGGGAGGCGAATCGGGATAATAAGTCAAATAGGTTGGGTAGGGAGATATGGGGGTGAGTTAGAAAGAGCATGACATCGTCTGCATACATGCATAGATGAGATGTGGAGGAAGCCATAGGGTAACCCGATATGTCAGGATGTTGTTTAATAGCGATGGCAAGGGGTTCTAGGGCTAGGGCGAATAATAGAGGAGATAGGGGACATCCCTGGCGGGTGCCCCTACCCAGTGTGAAAGAGCCGGAGCTGCAGCCTGGAATTTTAATTCTTGTTTGTGGATGATGGTATAGGCTTTGTTGTTATATCTAAGCTCAAAAGAAGGACTTGTTGCTTGCGAATATTGGCATCTTGAAGGACATTAAGTGTCAAACGAATATTATCTGTGATGAGTCTATTGGGGATGAAACCAGATTGGGCAGGGGAGGTCAGAGTTTCTATAATAGCAGCTAATCTGTCAGCTAGGGCACGGCTAAAGATCTTAAGATCATTATTAATGACCGAGATCGGTCTATAATTTTGGGGGAGGGAGTGATCTTTTAACGGTTTAGGTAGGAGGGACATATTGGCCAAGGTCATCTCAGAAGGGAATTGTTCACCTTTGAGAATCTTGTTAAACATATTAGTGAGGCATGGTAGTAATATAGGGGCATAGTGCTTATAGTAACTGGCTGTAAAGCCATCTGGGCCTGGGGCTACAGAACGTTTCAAGGACTTGATAACGCCCAGCAGTTCCTCTTCTGTAAAAGGGGCATTCAGTGATTCAGTCTGTAAGTTGGACAAAGTAGGTAGGGGTAGAGAGGCAAGCCAGTCTTGGGAGGGTTGGGCAGGATATGGAGGAGGATGAGAAAGTAGATTAGAGTAAAAGTCTTCAAAAATGTTGAGGACCTCTTTGGGGTGGGATACCATCCTACCAGTGGAGTTGCGGAGTTTATATACATGTGGGAGACGCAGAGTATGGTTTAGTTTGCGAGCAAACATGGCGGAGGCCGTGTTGCTATGGAGAAGAAAGTTGGCCTTGGACCATCTTAAAGATTTTTCGGTTTTGTCGGACAACAAGGTGTCCAAATCCAATCTTTTTTGTGCCACAAGACGTGCGTTGTCCTGTGTTGGGTTACCTATTTGGGCTTTGTGGAGGGTGTCTAGTTCAGTGGTTAACGTGAAAATGTTTCGCCACCTTTCTTTATTCTGTCTTGACGCAATACTGATGAGGCGACCACGGAGTACTGCCTTATGGGCCATCCATAGAGTGCCAGGGGATATGTCTGGGGTGGCGTGGATAGTGAAATATTCCTGAATGGCGGTGGAAATTTCCTGGCGTATTACAGGATCAGTAATACAGGGATATTCTTGAGCAAAACCTGTACCACTCTGTGTGTGATGTGAGGCGAGGACGGAGGTTCGCCTTCCAGCAGGACAATGACCCCAAACACACTGCTAAAGCAACACTTGAGTGGTTTAAGTGGAAACATGTAAATGTGTTGGAATGGCCTAGTCAAAGCCCAGACCTCAATCCAATAGAAAATCTGTGGTCAGACTTAAAGATTGCTGTTCACAAGCGCAAACCATCCAACTTGAAGAGGTGGAGCAGTTTTGCAAGGAGGAATGGGCATAAATCCCAGTGGCAAGCTCATAGAGACTTATCCAAAGTGACTTGGAGCTGTGATAGCCGTAAAAGGTGTCTCTACAAAGTATTGACTTTAGGGGGGTGAATAGTTATGCACATTGACTTTTTCTGTTATTTTGTCCTATTTGTTGTTTGCTTCACAATAGATGTCCACAATGTGTCCATTGATGCAGAGAAGAAAAGCACAGCCCTCTCCTAGCACCAAGGACACAGAGGGTTCATTATCAGTCATCCCTATTTCAGATAACAGGGGTTAGGAGAAACAAAGCGAAAACTGGAGTACAGATAAGCGGCTGTGAGTCTTGTAAGGCGGGGCAGTGAAGAGGATCGGCATCTTAGTTACTCTCACCCCCTCCAGTGTATGCAGAATGTAGCTGCCAGCTGAAGCCACAATCCGACCGACCCTGCAGGCTCCATGTGCACCTGCTGGAATCACAACACAGGAGGCTGACCAGTTCTCTCTCTCTGCTCTCCTGTCTGTGTGGAGGGGGAACTGTCACCACACACTCTGCTCTATGAGACACGCTGCAGCCAGCAACCTCGGCAGTGAATGGACTGACTTGGGAGGAGGGGGGGCTTTTTTAGTGTGTGTCCCCCGCAAAGTGCTGCCCTAGGCCTGGGCCTTTGTCGGCCTATGCCAAAATACAGCACTGGCGCCCGAGAAGCACGAGCATGGAAGGCCATCCTTTGAGGGCCTCCCAGCACTAGCTGGCCGCACTGTAGCCATCATTTGGCTATAGCGCAGTCGGCAAGTGGTTAAAGGGGGCTAGAGAAGGCAAAATATAAACATATCAAGCTTCAGCTTTAAAGTAGATGTCATATAAAAAAAATCTCAATAAATAAAATGTTGAAAGTACTTTTTCAGTATATTTAAATCTGCAGCTTTCATTTTAACCACTTCCAGTCTGGTCCTTTTCTGTCACTTTTTGTTCACACGTAACAATCAATATTTTTTGCTAGAAAATTACTTAGAACTCCCAAAC
>CM053026.1:45042504-45047504 GCA_028564925.1 Lithobates sylvaticus | reverse complement strand
AAAGCAAACCTTTGCTTTCCAATTTAGGCCAAAACAACACGTTTGCTGTAATCCCCCTCCACAACCCAATCCTCAGTAGGATATACTGGATGCCAAAATACCGGGTACTTCCAGGTATGGAGGTGCAGCATGTGTGAGACTTTTACACAGTGTGGCCACATACAGAGGCCCAACATGCAGGGAGCACCTGCAGGCGTTCTGGAGCACCCGTGCCAATTCTGACATTTCTCTCCTACATGTAAAAATCATCATTTATTTTCTAGAAAATTACATAGAACCCCAAAACATTAGGGTCTTTGCTAAAAAAAACATATATAGAGAATACAATGGCGGTCATTGCAACTTTTTATCTCGCACGGTACTTGCGCAGCAATTTTTCGAACACGTTTTTATTTTTTTGTAAAGTTTGCCCAATGATTTTGCATAATGTGGAAGATGAAGTTACGCAGAGTAAATAGATACCTAACATGTCACCCTTTAAAATTGCACGCGCTCGTGGAATGGTGCCAAACTTCGCTACTTTAAAAATCCCCATAGGCGACGCTTTAACATTTTTTACTGGTTACATGTTTTGAGTTACAGAGGAGGTCTAGGGCCAAAATTATTGTTCTCGCTCTAATGTTCACAGCGATACCTCACATGTGTGGTTTGAACACCGTTTTCATATGTGGGCGGAACTTACGTATGCGTTCGCTTCTGCATGCGAGCACACGGGGACAGGGGCGCTTAAAAAAAAAAAAAAATTTTATTGTTAATTTTACTTTATTTTAGTTTGACACTTTTTTCCCCCCAAATTTTTTTTTGATCACTTTTATTCTAATTACAAAGAATGTAAACATCCCTTGTAATAGGAATATGGCATGACAGGTCCTCTTTACAATGAGATATTGGGTCAATAAGACCCCACATCTCACCTCTAGGCTGGAAAGCCTGAAATAAAAAAAATTAAAAATAACGACCCTGGCTTCGATCGTAGCAGTGAGTCGTTAGAAGCACCGAAGGGCGGCGGGAGGGGGGGGACTTCCCCTCTAGCCTCCCGTAAGAACGATCAAGCAGTGGAACAGCCGTTATGATCATTCCTATGGTGTAGGGAATCGCCGTCTGAAAAAGATGATATCTGAATGATGCCTGTAGCTGCACCCATCATTCAGATATCCCCACACAAAGTCAAGGACGTCATATGGCGGCCGGCAGGCGGGAAGTGGTTAAAACGCATTTTTTTTTTTTAACACAAAGTTGTCCATTTATACAATATTTCTAACACATAGCATGTACATACCAAAAATGACACTCCAAAATAGGTTCTTCTACTCCTCCTGAGTACGGCGATATCACATGTGAGACTTCCACAGCCTAGCCATATACAGAGGCCGAGTACAGCCGAGCATGGCTGGGTATCACCGAGTACGGCTGAGCATGGCTGGGTATCACCGAGTACAGCCGAGCATGGCTGGGTATCACCGAGTACGGCTGAGCATGGCTGGGTATCGCTGAGTATGGCAGGGTATGGCAGAGTATGGCAGGGTATGGCAGAGTATCGCAGGGTATGGCAGAGTATCGCAGGGTATGGCAGAGTATCGCAGAGTATTGCAGGGTATCGCAGAGTAACGAAGGGTATCGCAGAGTATTGCATGGTATCGCAGAGTATTGCTGAGCATGGAGGGATGGCTGAGCATGGATGGATGGATTGGTGGATGTGACTGCAATTGTCACAGAGCAGCGCTGTGGGCACTACAGATCCCGTCCACAGCGCTGCTGCCACCGATCTCTCCCCCTCTCCTCTCACAATGTACTGATCGGTACACAGAGAGGAGAGAGTGACGGAATACAAGTGAATTGCTCCGTCATTTGACAGAGCGATCACATGTAAACGGCCGCGATCAGTGGCCATTTACCGTGATCCGCCGGAATAATAGCGGAATTCTGGGAGGACGTCATTGTACGCCCTCCCAGAGTTAAGCAACCGCCCTGTAGCCGTCATTCGGCTATGGGCCGGTCGTTAAGTGGTTAATCACTTAAAAAAAAAAAAAGACCAAATATTTTGATAAAAAAATTTTTTCTTAGTTTCGGTCAGTAAATTTTGTAAATAAGTAATTTTTCTCCTTCACTGATGGGCGCTGATGAGGTCGCACTGATAGGCTGCACTGATGAGGAGGCACTTATGGTCACTGATTAGGTGGCACTGATGAGGAGGTACGAATATGCCGCACTTATGGGCACTGATGAGCACTGATAGGCGGCACTGATGGGTGTCACTGTTGGACACTGGGCACAGATAGGCAGCACTGGTGGGCACAGATAGGCAGTACGGATAGGCGGCATTGATGGGCAGCACTGATAGCCAGCACTGACTGGAATCACTAATGGCCACTGATTGCTGCCACTTGTGGGCACTGATTGCTGCCACTTGTGGGCACTGGTTGGCACTGATTGCTGGCAGTGGTGGGCAATCATTGCTGGCACTGGTGGGCACTCAATTGTAATCAGGGCACTGATGATCAGTTCCCTGATTACTGTCCCCTGTGAGGAGATGCCGCTGATCGGCTCTACTCACAGAGTGTGAGGCGAGAAGCGGCGATTACCGGCATCTCCATGTTTACATGTGGCCGGCTGTGAATGGACACAGCCGATCCCATGGTTAAAGAGCCGCAACTCTTTACACAGATTGGGGTCACGCCGTGTCCTAGCAACACGCCACGGCCGCGATCGACCCTCTGCGCGCCCCTGGTCGTTCTGGAAGGCTGTCATTTGACGTCCACCCAGAACGAGAGCCGCACCGCCCAGCCGTCATTTGACGGTGGGCGGGCGGCACGTGGATAAATACCACCAAAAGAAAGCTCCATTTGTGTGAGAAAAATGATAAAATTGTCATATATGTACAGTGCTGCATGACCGCGCAATTGTCATTAAAAGTCTGACAGCGCTAAAAGCTGAAAATTGGCCTGGGCAGCAAAGGGGGGAAAGTGCCCGGTATTGAATCGGTTAAAGGGCAAGTTCACCTTTTCATGAAAAGTGAAAAGATGAACGAAAACCAAATATCCCGGCCACCCCCCCCCCCTCCCCCTCCAGACCCTGCTGCACATAGTGGCTTTAATGCTGAAAGCGATCGGTGTAATGGATTATACATACAATACACAATCCCAGAGTCAGTATTCATCATATTGCTCACAACGGCAAGTGCTCATTGGTCAGCACAACCACATGACCATACCGACCAATGAGAAGCGCATATGAGGCTTCTTCCTGGAAAGTGTTCCAGAAGAAAGAAGCACTTCTTATTGGTCTCATTATGACGGAGTCGCACTGCGGGGCTGTTTATTGCAGCCTTAACAGGGCAGTATGGGATAACGCAGCCGCTATGTTGTGCAGCGGGGTCTGGAGGAAAGGCCAGAATATTTTTTTCTAAAAAGGGTGAACTTACACTTTAAGGCGACCTCAAGTTTTTTCTCACTTTAACATTTTAACCAACACTGTATTTTCCTGTGCAGAAAAATCTTGTCTGTAGCAATTATCAGGTTTCTGTTCATTTTCCTAATACAGATTAGAAAAAATAAACCCAAATCTGGATTCGTTTTTTCTTCCAAAAGCCCCAATTTGTTTGGCTCCAGATTTCTTTTTTTTTCATTTTTTTAAATGGCCTCTTTAATTCTGGGTAGCCACCCTGCAGTCACATCTTCTGACATCCTCTGTGTATCTGTTCTACAAAAATGCAGGTTGTAATAACTCAGTGCCAAATTCAGCCTTGTAGCCTACAAATTTCCAAGGAGGTGTTTTTTTCTCCTTGGTACGTAGCTGCCCTCTAGAGGTGAATTTATGGTACTGCTTCTGTCTAAACATTAAAGTGGTTGTAAACCCTTACAAACCACTTTGACCTACAGGTAAGCCTAGATTAAGGCTTACCTGTAGGTCCAATAAATATCTCCTAAACCTACATGGTTTAGAAGATATTTAGAAAAGAAAAGGCACCGCTATCTACGGCGCATGCACCGTAGACAGCGGCGCGCAGGCGCACTGAGCATGCCGAGATCACGGTGATATGCCGCTCTCGTGCACATGCGCGGGAGTGACGTCATCGCCGCTCCAGTGAATGACAGCGCTGGAGCGGCGAGACCCGGAAGCCCGGGAAGGGTTTGATGGTGGTGGCGGAGGTCGTGGATGAGGGTCACTTCGGGGGCTTCGTTCTCAGGTAAGTTATTCAAAATGAGCTAGTAGTGCTTTTTGCATTTTGCAGAATTGCACTACAGTCCATTTAACATGGTTTCCTATGGAACACGTTCTGTAGTGCAAATCATCAAAATGAAAAAAAGCACTAAAAATGCCATAGGTGTGAATCAGGCCTAAGACCAGACCACTTTTTGCGATTCGGCACTGCGTCGCTTTAACTGACAATTGCGCGGTCGTGCGACGTGGCTCCCAAACAAAATTGACGTCCTTTTGTCCCCACAAATAGAGCTTTCTTTTGGTGGTATTTGATCGCCCCTGCGGTTTTTATTTTTTGCGCTATAAACAAAAAAAAGAGCGACAATTTTGAAAAAAAAAATTCCGTCTGGGTTCAGGCCTCTCCCAGATGCAGTCCCCTGTCTTGGGTTGCTAACAGCGCTAATAAGACGGGAGCCCCTTCTGAGGGTCTTTTGGGGCAGCAGCTTCCTAAATAGGAGCAACAGTCTGCAGGCAGGCAATGCTGGTCTCCATGGAGGCAGGTAGGGGCTCGCTCTGGAGCCTTTTTTCCTTTCTTTCTTGCCTTTTTTTTTTTTTATATATATATATATGTATGTTTTCCTTCCTGACATGTTCCCCCCAAATGCTGCTTGCTGGTGTACATGGTGCGTGGGCGAGCGCTAGAGCGCGGAGCGCCGCTGCTCTGCAGGGCTTATAGGTAGGGTCTGCGCCGGATTGGCCCTGCAGGCGTCGTGACATCTCGGCGCATGCGCGGTCAGGCGGCGCCATCTTGGTTAAGGGCAAAATATATCAAGAGGGTCCAGTGAGCGGCAGGCTCTCAA
>CM053026.1:45025017-45042044 GCA_028564925.1 Lithobates sylvaticus | reverse complement strand
AAAAACTCTCTCTTAAACACATGTACAGAGTCAGCAGACAGGATCTATACAATGTCACAGTGCTGGCATGCATTGGCAGCCTCCTTGGACCACCCAGGAGGATCGGACACTGTAAACTTAATTATAACAACTTTGAACATTTTACAAAGCATGTAAAAAAATAAAAAAATAAAAAAACAATCAATACAATTAACAGCAAATCAATATATAAAAACAAAAAACAAAAAGAAAACCAAAAAAATATACAAAAATTAAAATCATTTCAAAATATTTTCTCCACTGTTCCTCACTCATGCCTAGATATCAAGGTAGATGGTGTTCATTTTCCAATTTTTGGCAGAACAGGATTTGAATACAATTGTAGTATAATATAAAGGCTGTCAAACTGAATGAAAAAAAGCTAAGAATTAAGAAAAAATAGACATACCCATGTATTATACAACACCACAAGTAGTGTGACAGCACCTACATCAGCATTTAATCAGGGTCTCACAGATGTTGCTAGGGGTTGATTATTGAGCAATATTTTCCTCCCAGATAAGTAATCACAGACACCAATAACTTTTTTTTTTTTTTTGGGTGTTATGTAGACATTCTTCTCACTGACCACCAATGAAAGCAGCACTTTTTTTCAACTGATCACCAGTAGTAATGGGGCCCTTCTTACATTGGCCACCAATCTTAAAGAGCCCTTCCCTACTGACCATCAATGTAAAAACTCTTCCCACTGACCAGAATGCACTGACCACCAGACTAAGGGGGGAGCCGCCCTCTACTGACCACCAGACTAAGGGGGGAGCCGCCCTCTACTGACCACCAGACTAAGGGGGGAGCCGCCCTCTACTGACCACCAGACTAAGGGGGGAGCTGCCCTCTACTGACCACCAGACTAAGGGGGGAGCCGCCCTCTACTGACCACCAGACTAAGGGGGGAGCCGCCCTCTACTGACCACCAGACTAAGGGGGGAGCCCTCCTCTACTGACCACCAGACTAAGGGGGGAGCCCTCCTCTACTGACCACCAATGTAAGCACTCTTCCCACCAACAAGTAGCGAAATAGAGCCCTTCTGATACTGACCCCCCAGTGTTATGGAGCAATTCTCCCACTGACCACCATTGTAAGATTCCTTCTCCCAATGACCACCAATCTAAGGGGACCCTCCTCCACTGACCACCATTTTAAGAGGTCCATTCTCCCAATAACCCCCAATCTAAGGGAACCCTTTACCAATGATCACCATTGTAGGAGGTGCCTTCTACCAATGACCAATCTAAATGGACCCTGCCCCACTGACCACCAATGTAAGTAAACACTACAATTTGGAATGTATTTATTTTCCGACCTATATTATGGTTTACGTAATTTCCTTACTATGAAAATAACAGAGTGGGCATCAAATATGCAAAATATGCCACATTCATTCTTCCATTTATTCATTCTTTATGGATTCATTATCCATTTATATCAACTTACTGTTCGTACTAAGGTACTATAGCTGTAGATCTAATAATTGTCAGGGGTTCCTTGAGACCTGAAAGTCAAGGGTTTCTCCAATTTAAAAAAAGGTTGAAAAAGACAATAGGGCATCATTAACACCAGCCACAGCTGCCAAAAAAAAAAAAAAAAAAACGTTATTGAGATAAACCCCCCAAGCCCAGCACCCTGGTCAGGTTGGGAAGAGTTTACATCCTCTGTCCTTTGCCCAGCATGTGTGTCTATCCAGGATGGTTATTCTCTCTAGCCAGGACTATGTACATGCAACACCGACAGAATAAAGCATTGAGAGCGGCATTTAAAATCCGTAATTCTAGTTTTCCATTCACAAGATCGATAAGATAGTTTGCCCACCTGTTAGGCCTCATGAACACCGAACATAACTGTAGGATCTGCTGACAGTAGGATCCCGAGGTGTAAAAACGCGTCCCTGCTATGTACGAATGGAATGTTTGTGCTAGCATTGACACACATACAGCATAAATGTACGCTGCTAGACACCGCTGGTGCTCAGGACTAAATATCAACAATAAAGTCAGCAGCGCCTATACCATGGATGAGACACTATTGATCTTTATATGTCGGCCTAACAAATATAGGAATGACTGAAGGCTGGTCGTTGGGCAAGAGCTGCAGCATGAATAACGGATTCAGGGCCGACATGTAAACATCAAGAGTGTGTCATCAGAAGTGAATGCACTGTTATAGAGCTGCACAATTCTGGCTAAAATGAGAATCACATTTTTTTTTTGCTTAGAATAAAGATCACGATTCTTGTGGCGTAACATCTTTCACATTATACAAAAAAAAAAAAAAAATTGGGCTAACTTTACAGTTATACAAGGTAACTTTGTGCAAATACAAGGGGACATAAAATATTGCAACAACCACCAGTTTATTCGCTACTAAAAAAAAATAATATGATATATGTATGTTTGGGGGTTCTAAGTAATCTTTAAAGTGGAGTTCCACCCCAAAAAAAAAAAAAAATAAAAAGAAGAAGAAAAAAGGCATTACTGTGCACGAAATATTATTAAAAAAAACATTTGGAATTTTTTTTACTCACCTCTTAATGCCTGTTGCTATGTGGTCCCTTTAAATCTTCCTCCTTCCGCCACTTTCCTCGGCGCCTCCACTTGCTACTGTTCCTGGGAGATGTGTGTCATCATTTCCCAGGAGTCAGTGGGAAACGCTGAGGGCTTGGTTGCCAACACAATGGGGTGGGCACTTCCAACGATGACGCTCGTTGTAATGGCAAACTGATTAGTTGACGGTGTCCTGTCGAGAAATGCCTCCAGTCGAATACTACGGTACTACGCCTGCACAGTACGGAGCCAAGCTCCATACTACGCAAGCGCTGCGCATGCGCAGTACAGGGCGGGCATTATTTGACAGGAGGCATTTCTCATCAGAACAACGGCGCTGCGAAAATGACTCAATGCACATGCGCAAGATCGGGGAGAGAGCGGGCACCGTATCCCGGAACAGGATGCTTGTGGGCTTCACATGCCCACAAGCAAAATGAAAACTGCCAGAACACCATGATCAAAGTTCTTTAAAACAGATGAAACTGGACATCGGGGGAGAAATTTAAATAGAAGACATGAGTTTTACAATGCCTCAATGCCTTATGAAATGCTTATGAAAGGTTTAAAAAAAAAAAAAAAAATTATATATATATATATATATATATATTATATATATATATATATATATATATATATATATATATATATATATATATTTTTTTTTTGTAGTTGGAACTCCGCTTTAAGTGGTTAAATTTACCTCATTTACAGACAGTAGTTCATTCCTTTGATCTAAAGGAACTATTTGTTACAAGGTTTCTCTTTAGCGATGTTGTGAGAAACTTGGCCGGCTACCCGTTTTTCTTTTGTTTGTTTTTTTTGACAAAGTTTGGCTTGAGCAGAGAACTCTCTGCACCGAATTGAGTTAAAAAAAATCCTCTTACAAAATGCTTTAAGATCGGGTGGGGGGTAGAATCGCGATCTTGATTCCTTAAGGATTAATCGCGCAGCTCCACACTGATGATTACATATTGTTGATATTTTTTGTTGTCACTGAGCAGCAGCACCGCCCAATAGGGTCCATGTAAATACATCACAAAACGTACAGGCATCAAGTAGGTCTTTACACCTTGGATACAGGTTTTTATCTTTTTGGTTTTCACAGCTATATGCTGAGGACCAAAACGAACCTGTGTAACTGCCCCTATAGCATACAATAGTGCTGCATATAAAAATTATGGATCTGAATACGGGTAATTGTATGCCCATGTGCGAAAATTCCTACAGCTCACAAGTGTCAAGGACACTGCATTTCCACCAGGATAGTCCCGTATTCTATACTGTACTTGCTAAAAATGTTCTCAGCCTGAAATGTAAAGACTAATGCAGCCGCTACATCTAAAGTCTTTAGGGTGTCTTTTTGTTTTGGGGTTAGATACGCTCTAAGTGGCAGTTACACGGATTTCTCTTGTACTGTATAGACATCTATGATCTTTATACATTTTTACATAATGCATCATGTAAAATGTGTAATACTTTGTGTGGCTAGCCACATATGGAAGGCTTAAGGGAGAACAGAGTAAGTGGATAGAAGACAATCCGCAACGCCATACATGCTCTTTAATAAGTCCAAATTTATAGTAACTCCATAAAAGATAAAATAATGTACAGCAGAATTTAAAGTGAATTCAGCCATAATGGCCTTGTTCACAACAGTTATGTAAAAAAACAGAACATATATAGTGTAAAAACCTCCTCCTCCATTGATCGGAGAGATTTCCAATTAACCTAATGATTGTCAAATTGAAACCAAACCTAAGAAAAAGGAGGGTTCAAATTGTGATGTGTGGGATGGGACCTCTTTGAAGGATTTTGTTTAACATCTAAATGACAATCCGTGTCATTTACAAATCAGCATTTGTTCCAATTTCCTGAGCATTTACATTAGACATGTGCACAATAGAAAAATTTGTTAATTTTCGTTTCGTTCGTTTCCGTTGATTCGTAAGTCGTCGGTGTTCGTATTCGTAAATAGTCGGTGTTCGTATTTGCAACGATTCGTATTTTCGTAAGTGTTATTTTTTCGTTGATTCGTTTTTTTCCGTTAGTTTAATTTTCGTTTATTCGAAATTCGTACGCATTCGTATTTTCGTAGATTTAGTTACATTCGTACTTTTGTTAGATTGATTTATTCGTACTTTCGTAACATTTTTTTCGTAGATTCGTAATCGGAGAATAATTCATAATTTTATGTAATGTGTATGCTATTACATTTTAAGAGACACGGAAAATTACAAATTGAAAAAAAAAGTTACGAATGTACGAATTTTTTCGTTCAATCCATTCGAAGCACGTTAAGCAGCGCCATTGTAAGAGACATGGAAAATTACGAATTTAAAAAAAAAAAAAACGAATGTACGAATTTTTTTCGTTCATTTTGATTTTCGTTGTTCCCGTTTTCGTTTTTTTTTTATTTTTTTTATTGTTCGGATTTTCTTCTTTCGTAGTTTCGTTGTTTCTAATTTGGTTAATTCGGATTTTCGTTGTTTTTCGGATTCGTTCGATTCGAACATTCGTTAAAATTTTTAGCGAATTGTTCATTCATTCGTACGATAACGAATATAACGAATTTTAACAAAAAAACGAAACGAATTGCACGTCTAATTTACATATATAGGGAAGAGGAAAAGTAACATCCCTGTATGTACAAATTAATCGGTAGCTGACATGTTTCGCTGTTAATTTGCATATCTGCTTCTTCAAGGCTAGGTTGCTTTTTATTTTAATCAGAATCTATTTGCAAACAAAAATGCATAAACAAATCTGTTACATAATACAAAAGCCATATATCTGTAGCACTCCAAGAAAAAAAAAAAAAAAAAAAAAAGGGGGGGGGGGTTAGAGAAGAAAGAAAAAAAAAAAAAAAAAAAAAAAAAAAAAGTTGGTCTTCCTTCTCTTTTCCCCCCCCTCCTCTTTTTAAATTAGATTATATTATCTATTACAGGGATGTTACTTTTCCTCTTCCCTATATATGTAAATATATGCATTTGTCCTTCTTTCAATAAATTATAATTAATGTTTTACATATTGGTGCAATTTTATATATGCGTCTAGGAGATGACCGTTTTACGCCCTGTAATACCCTCCACTTCCCTCTCCATTTACATATTCAGGGTTGGTACTCCATGACAATGTTATACTAGATAGGTGGGTCTTGACTATATTTCCACATGACCTTACTTTTTCCTACTATAAAGGATCCAATACTGGCTGTCCAGCCACCTTTGTCACTACTTTTTCTAAAGGAGTACCAGCAGGTGGTTAGTATAATTAAAAAGAAAATTACCCATCCTTTATTCAGCTAAAAGTCTCCATAAAGGTATTAAGGGCAGGTTGACGTTTTTCCCCCAGTCGGTTGGCACCCACTTTGGGCTCCCTTTTGTCCCCTAGTTTATTTACATCACAGAAATGCCAACCTACCTGGCTGTCTTATCCTGGAAGTTTTCCATGCAATTTTAAAACATGTAGATATTGTCACATGAATTCTTCCACTTCTTTTAGTTCATCCGATTAAGGTGAACGTTTTGAAATTAAACAGTATATGTAGAGTACGTGATATACTGTGTTGCTTGTAATTTGCAATACATGGCTTGCACTACACATGCCCCAGGTACTAGAATAGTGGAATGGGTATTTGTCCCCCTTTAGGTTTACTGGCATTGAAAGATTGAATCGAAATGCCCAGGGGTGGGGACAAGGATGGGCAACTTTTGAAAAAGGAAGCTTGGTGGATTTAGGCTTAAAACCAGAGTACCCCCAGGGATTAAACCTCAGATGGGACCTGGATTTACATTGTCGGAAATGTTATAATTTTAATCTTTTCCACCAATTCTCATATTCTGTTGTCTCAATTTTTGATATCACCTGCCCCATGGTAACTTTTTTCTATTCTGTCATACTGATCGGTTATTTTGTATTTTTTATTATTTTTTTACGTTTTGTTGCTTGCTTTTCCAGAACAAACTTTAACCCTCCTCTTTCTCTGGTTTAATTGTTTCAAATTGACAATCATTCTGTTAATTGGAAATCTCTGCGATCAATGGAGGAGGGGGGTGTTTTTTTACACTATAAATGTTGTGCTGTTTTTGTACACAACTGTTGTCAATAAGGCCATTATGGCTGCAACGCGTTAACTTATCTTTTATGGTGTTGCAATAAATCTGGACTTCTTGAAAAGCATGTATGAAGTTACGGATTGTCTTCTATCCATTTACTTCGTTAGCAGCTGAGTGACTGCACATCCTGCACCCAACAGCTCAGGAGGAACTCTACATAAGCTGGGATAGTAGCACCTTTTTCTTCTATCGACTTAAGGGAGAATGGTCATTTTTTTAGTCTTCATTTTATAAAACAATTGTTGTGTTCAGAATATAGTTAATTTGTAAGGAAAGTTAAAATCTGTATTTCATTCGATCATTTACCGTACTTAAAAAAAAAAAAAAATTATTGTGGAATTCACAAAACTTGATACCTTACTTAGCTGTGAAACTTTGTTTCCCATAACCACTTGTAGTCTGATGGCAACCCTGCAAAAACAGGACTTTGCCACTCTTTCCAAGGGCTACAATGGCTGAAGTCTTCAGCATGCAACACTTCTGTATCTGTCAGATGCCTAGTCCCCTCTGCACTCTGATTCCGTACACAGTAACGGCGTTAAGGCCCAGCAAAAGGAATGACAGATGTTGAAGATTTTTAGGATGCTATAGCTTTTTGGTAAGAGTCACCACCTCCTGGGGAGATGACTTCTCTTCCTCTTTTGTAGAGAAGTGTTTTGTTTTTTACTTTTTTGTGGCAACAGTGCCAAGGTATGTAGGTGCTGATCACTACTAGAAAATTTCAAGTGAAACTTTCAGGTGTGTAGTTTTTATGGCTGTGTGCTAATTGGAGAGAAACCCCTTCACTTCCTATCACGTCTCTGAGACAGGTACTGAAGAAAGATCCCCATGATGTGGACACAGACAGCCATACAATAAAAAACCTAGTGGTTCTAACCCTAATGATAATGAAAAACAAAAAAAAATTTGTTTTAGCTGGGGATCACGGTAAACCACAAAACCTTCTGTGGAGTTGCCAAAATGCCTACCTGTAAAGGAAATCTTTTCACCATATTCATCTCACTACGCTGTGCAGATTACCACATATAGGGGGCTTTGCCTTTAATCATTTAAAGTGGAACTCTGTTGTATTTTTTTGGAATTTTAGAAAGAACAGGTAAGAGTTAAGAGCCCCTGTAAGATTGTTCCTGCTGGATACCCACTGTAAAGATTCCCCTCCACCCCCTGGCCTGGTCCTCCTCCACCCCCTGGCCTGGTCCTCCTCCACCCCCTGGCCTGGTCCTCCTCCACCCCCTGGCCTGGTCCTCTCCTCAAAGGGGACACAACCAGTAGTTAGCTCAATCCAAAACTAAGAAGAAAACTTTTAGCAAGGGTTTCATTTGCACTGATAGCATTCAAACAAATTCCTGTTAATCAATAAACCACACGGACAAATGATAAACACGATTTATTTATACTAACTTACACTAGTTACAGCTTTAAGTTTTACAGAGTTTGTTGCAAAGGTAGCACAACTGAAAAGACATTAACACTTTATAGCGCATAGTTTCATCCCTCGTCAGTAGAGGAAATGACAGTGAATACTGCTCGGTAAGGTTCATCTCATAGCATTATAAATAGTCCGTCCTGATAGGAAAGGCAGACTTAGTGTTGTGATTGTACATCATTGCACACATTCTATACCCAGAAAAAAAAAAAGTTAAACTTGCCATTTATCTAGAGCCCTTTGGCAGTTCACAGGTTAAATGCTACAATAGGCCGGAGGGCTGTAAAGCAGCTTTCATACAGCAGCAGCGGGGCAGGCGGATTCCCCACCTCAATGTAGTGTTAGTACGATTAGAAGGACCCGGGTCAAGGACAGCCTGCACTGAATTCCTTCTGTAGAATGCCCCATTTCCTACAATTACCCTAAGGACTGTCCTCCCTTATTATGTAACAGTCACACAGGTAATTATATAGCCATAACTGGTGCAAGGTAGCACACCTGGTGTCTCTGCATTATAAAAGGAAGCCATTTTGAATGGCAGTGTAATTGCTGAAAACCTGCCCTACCACTTTACTGGAAGCTAGCGCCATTGCTGATAAGGCAGCTCGGCACGTTAATGGAAGCCAGTGTCATTGCCAACAGGATAGCCTACCACGCTAGTGGAAGCCAGTGGCACTGCAATCCAGGCAGCCTACCTCTTTACTGGAAGCCAACGGCACTGCAGACAAGGCAGCCTACCACTTTATTGGAAGCCAGCAGCATTGCCGACAAGGCAGCCTACCACTTTACTGGAAGCCAGCAGCATTGCCGACAAGGCAGCCTACCACTTTACTGGAAGCCAGCAGCATTGCCGACAAGGCAGCCTACCACTTTACTGGAAGCCAGCAGCATTGCCGACAAGGCAGCCTACCACTTTACTGGAAGCCAGCAGCATTGCCGACAAGGCAGCCTACCACTTTACTGGAAGCCAGCAGCATTGCCGACAAGGCAGCCTACCACTAAACTGGAAGCCAGCAGTATTGCCGACAAGGCAGCCTACCACTAAACTGGAAGCCAGCAGCACTGCCAACAAGGTAGTATATTACTTTATTGGAAGTCGGCAGTATTGCCAACAAGGTGGTCTACCACTTTACAGTAAGTCAGTAAGATTGCTGACACTTCTACCACCTTACATTAAGCCAATACCGTTGCTGAAAGTCGTCAGCGCTGTTGACAAGATATCCAACCACACTATGGGAAGCCAGTAGCATTGCAAAAAAGACAACCAATTCCTTCACTGGAAACCAATGACATGACCAACAATGAAGCCTATTGATTAGCTCAGCCGCAGAACATTGGTTATTTATGAAGAAACCAGAAAATTTGTGGTCTCAAGATCAATGTGCCACGTTTACCTATTGGCTGCCTAAGGATGTTTATATGGATATTGAAAACTTTAGTGTGATACAGCAGAAATTGTTATCTTAAAGAAACCGATGGTTCCAGGGTCAGGCTGGCATTGAATCATGTAAACAAAACAAAGGGTACTGACCATGTTGTCCCTTCCAGAGCGTATAATCACAATTCAGACAGAAGTGCCAATTGGTTAAATCTCAGTTTCCCAAGACTCTTTGGCAGAAAGTTTGGGGGTCGATGCCTGGTTCATGTGATCCAAGACTGGCCACAAACCTTAGTCAGCTTTTTCTTTAAATAACGCAATGATTTCACACAGCTTCAAAGATGGGTGCCCTGCCTCTGTGGACTTATTTTAAATGGCCTTGACACATAGGCTGCCATCCTGCTTAGTTTTTCAATGACACATCTGAACATCTGACTTGAAACAAGCTTGTGGCCAAGTAAGGTCTGACAACCGAATTCCTGCTATGAATGCTTGTTCCAGATAAGAGACTTCCTACTTACGGAACAAGGCAACAGGTACAGGGGCCTTCACCTTTAAAAGTCAGTCAGCAATAGTAACTTTTATATTTCCATCCTCACAGGTTCCTTTCACAACTTTTGGGTTTAATTTTTCTTTTCTTAAAACACAAAATTAAAAAAAAAAAGTTTAACATATTAAAAAAAAAAAAAAAAAAAAAACACGGTTCCGGGCACTGAAAAACCGATGAACACCCCAGAACAGCTGGGAAAAGATAGAATATTAATTATTACATTTTTAGGGGTTAAGATTAAAATGTTTTTAAAAAGAGGAATTAAAAAAGAAAAATGCATACTGAAAGAAAACCTGCCCAATGTTTCAAATATTCATGTAACATATGTTAATAATTCTACCAATCTAAACATAATACAAAAATCAACTAGACTTTAAAAAAGTTATTCCCAGTGTATTCCATGAAAAACAGGAAAAAAACAAAAAACAAAGCTTTAGGTCACTTAACATTTTATACCCATTTATGGGGTGCTTATAAGGTCTGAAAACCTAAATCACTGGTCACCATTCGTTAAACAATCTGATGAAAGATTGCTGTACAAAGATCCACATTTACATCAGGCAAATGTGCATTTTTGCATCTATGAAAGAGGGAGGAAGGGTGGGGGAACATGGTCTTATCTAGTAGGGGGGGCAATATTAGTGATCATCAAGAAAAACATCCCTGTCTGTCTAACATTTTGCCCCTTGAGAGTGCATGGTGGGAACATGTTAAGTACCTACAAACGTGAACATTCTGACTAAAGAATTGGTACATTTCAGCATATATTTAGGAAATTGCGGTAGGTGGTAAGGTCTACTTTGGTAAAACCCACTAAATCACAAAAAAAAAAAAAAAAAAAAAAAAATACGGGTCATGATTTTAATATGTAAATTAGTAATTTCTTTATACCAAAAACACTTATGCCCAGTGTATAGGAAACTTAAGGTGGTATTTTTATTTTCTTAATGTGGCTTACATTTTTGGACACAGAGCGAACAGGCTCGACTCGAGGGTTTAATTTTTTATCAATTTGGAAAAAAAATTCTGGGTGAAATTTATAGGAAATGGAATGGGAAAGGGAATGGGAATGAGTTCTCGTCATAGTTCCTTAGATCTGGAGTCACACTAGCTTATAAGAAAACCAATGTCTCACGACTTGCTTCAAACAAACCTGTTTAAGCCGACATAGTAAAATCCTTTAAAAAATAAAATTAAAAAATTCTCAATATTTCAACAAAAATATGTAGGGTCCGCCCTTTCCTATCCTTCCCCTTGTAACCTTTATTTAAAAAGGTAAAGGACAGCATCCGAAACGCAACCAACCTTTTCATTTTTGTGACTGCTAAAAACTGAAGACGGGTGCACACCATTTTCACTAACTTTTTAAATGGCCAAAAAAGTTAAAACTCAAGTTAGTTTCAAACAGAAAGTGGAGTATAATTTCCAAAAGGTTTAAGTAAACTTTTAGGCTGGGTTCAAATTGGATGCATGTTTCCCAGCATCCAGCATTTTTTTCTACCTGAAAACTCTCCATGTTAAAGTGTCCATTCCACACTATGGAGTTTACAGGCATATGAGCCTACAGGCAGAAAAAGACCTCCACCAAATTTGCAAATTTTGCATTTGCACAAAAAAAAAAAAAAAAAAAAAAAAAAAAAAAAAAAGCAAAAAAAAAAAGCAGCAAGCTTTTAGTTCCTAGGTAATCTGCATGGAGCTGCACTGGAGCGGGATTGAATGGAGTTCAGCTTTTAACTACATAATGTATAGTTAGATATCTTTATGGGCTCATGCACACTGAGAAATCTTTTTTTTTTTCACCAAATTTCATACACGCATGTCAGGCACCCAAAAACTCACGAAAGGACCAGAAAAAAAAAAAAAATAAAAAACCTCAAAAAAGGCAAAAAGCACAAAAAAAAAAAAAATTTCTGTGTGGGTTGCTGTACAGATGTCTATACAAAATCGCACCCCGAAGTCGCCAAAAGTAGTACAGAATCCACTTTTGGGAATCGGTGCGGCGCCACACCGAGTGCGACGGTGCCATTGCCGGCAATAGCCGCCGATTTGACATGTCAAAAAGCATCAATGTAAACCTAAGCTTAAGCAGAGAAATAAAAGCTCAGTGTGCATGTAAAAGCAGCTTTTTTTAGCTGCAGTGTGCATGAGCCCTATTGGTTAAACCAACTTGCGCTTTAGGTTTAATGGCCATTTAAAAAGGCGCTGTAAGGGCAGAAGGTTTTTTATATCTTAATGCTTTCTGTACATTAAAAAAAAAATAAAAAAAATAAAACACGCACACCCATTTCCCCTTCACTCCTTCAGATTTTCAGGTGACCAGCGTATTCAGGCACATTATAGAGTCAATAAGAATTTCTGAAAACACAAGGAGCAATGCATAGACTTGTATCAGAAATTCCTGAGTCTAATTGAGATCTACTTTGCATACAGAGCATTAATACTTCGTAGGGATCAGTCCTGTGACCCATAATAGGGCTGGATTATATTATATTTTTGCGTACTTTCAAAATATTACATCTGCAGTTATTAGATTCAGTCTCGTATAACAGTACATATCACTGATCATCTACGGCCCTTTCAGACTCTAAGGCATGCACTTGCAGCAGACAACTGTAAAGTATTTCTGGGCATTATCTGAAGATATGCATGTAGCCAAGCTTTGGTAAGGGACCTTGAAGTGTTTAGCCACTCTTTCTAGTACATAGGACTGGAGGAGCACTGGGTTGGTGCAATTCAAGTGGGGAAAAAAAAGCAATGACCAGTGAAGCTGTACTGTAATTAGGACTGGTTAATTTCCGGATCAGCTATGTTCCCATTCTCCGGAAAGGCTTCAGGGAAGTTGTTATTGTTTAATGCAGACTCCGATAATTCTAGCGAGTCAACATTCTGGTAGCCAACGTATGAACCAAGACCCTGCTGGGGTATGGTGGGACTATCTTGAGCAGCCACAAAGGTGCTAGAAGAACTGCTTGGTGTAAAACTCTGGCCAGCGAGGTGAAGCTTAGGTTCCCTGGGGTCTAGCTGCTGTTTGCCTTCCTCGTCCGTGTCTAGTCGAGTTAGTTGCTCTATCCAAATGCGAAATTTTTCCTCGGTCTGTCTCTGCCTCTCAGCAAAACAGTTCATGGCTTCTTCCAGGACATTGCCTATGCAGTTTCTATCCCATACGGTGCCCCTTTCCAGCAATCTTGGAAGATCCCTTGATGCTCCTGAAGATCCCCCGGCACGACTGAAGCCAGCTTTAAAAACATTGAGGCCATGGCGTAAGACAAGATCAAGCAATCATGTAGAGAACATACTTTAGATGCGTTTTATCCTAAAAAAAAAGCATGCCTTAATAGGGACGATGATCGAATGCATAGACCAAGTCCATCATGCCAACATGGAATACAAGCTTTAACTCCATTTACATTAGATACTGTATAGAGACTAAACTATTTAACACAGAAAATTTAAATGTGTAAAACAAAAGCATCTTTTCACAAAAGTACAAAAACCTCAATTATTAAAATGAAAGATCTGATTCTACCAGCAGTTGTGTAAGTGTCAGGTCAACAAAATGGCGGCCATCTGCACACAGATACTGAATCGCTGTTGCAGGAATGTTAATAAAAGAGGACTTCAGATCCTGTTTTTTACTTGTAGAGAACGCCTCAGGTGTGTTTCGCCCTTTTCGGGGCTTAATCATAGAGGCCTCTACAATGAAGACCTGAAAAAGTCCGAAACGCACCCGAGGAGTCCTCTACAGGATGAGAGCAGGATCCAAAGCCAAGTCTTGAAAAAGGGCGAAATGCACCCGAAGAGTTCTCTACAGGTGGAGAACGGGATCTGAAGCCATCTTATTTTATTCACATTCCTGCAACAGGGAGTTGGTGTCCGTGTGCAGACAGCTGCCATTTTGTTCAAACAAACCAATCCTGTTCGTCTTGCATCGCTCTCTTCACATGCTGATCTGACTAATACAGGTTTAGGGGGCATTTGAGTGGTACCATTTTTCATTGTTTTGGCGTGCCAGTTAAAGCAATTATAATAAAAAGGCTTGAAAAAACATTACACTTTAAATATGCAAGTGTGGGCTGCGTACAGGCAGTTTTAAAAAAAAAGAACTCCTATAAAAACATTTAACTTCTTACCCTAAAGTCCACAAAACAAAATAAATTACTATTAAGAATCTGGAAGCGCTGAGGAGACCAAAATTCTGTAAATCACTGCTCTGGCACGGTGAAGAAAATAGGATTTTTTGTACTCACCGTAAAATCCTTTTCTCTGTAGTTCACCGACTGACACAGCTCCTCTCAGACCATTGGGTTGTTATGCCACCTTCAGGAGAAGACTAGGCATTACATGTTCACATTTCTAGTTCCGCCCAAGGGGCGGTCCCTTAGGTAACAACCCCTCAGCATGCTACTGCAGCCTCAGTACGTCAACAAGCAGTATAACGTAGACAAAAATAGGAGGGGCGGGTGCTGTGTCAGTCGGTGAACTACAGAGAAAAGGATTTTACGGTGAGTACAAAAAATCCTATTTTCTTACATTCACCGACTGACACAGCTCCTCTTAGACCATTGGGACGTCCCCAAGCAGTGCCAAAACGAGGGGTGGGAAAACAGCATAAAAAAACTTCATCCACCATGGCATGTGGGAACTAGTATAACTTTACCCACAAAAAACAACAGCGTGTGGGAACCAAAACACTTTGTTACCCACAAAAAACAAACAAAGAGTGCTCCTCAACTGGGAGTCACTACCTTCAAACCGCCTCAGAACTGCGGTAACAAATGCAACAGTGCATTTACTTAAGGTACTGTGTTTTTACTAGGGTTGTCCCGATACCACTTTTTTAAGAGCGAGTACAAGTACCGATACTTTTTTTCAAGTACTCGCCGATACCGATTACCGATACTTTTTTTTAATGTCATGTGACAGTTTTCAAAGCACAATACAGATTAGGTGGCACTGACATGCAGCACTGATGAGCACTGACAGATAGAGTTGCACCGATACCATTTTTTGGACACCGAGTACTGATACTTTTTTTTTAGTACTCGCCAATACCGATTACCGATACCCATCACCTAGAAAGAGTAGGTAAAGGGGTGGTTTGGGGGGAGTTGGATGAGGCTGGGGTGAAGATGTGCTAGATGAGAAAAAAAAAAAAAGAAGGGCTGATAAAGTGATGAGGGGAGTCACAATCCTACTACTGCTCTCTATTCAAATAAAACAAAACAAAATGTATGCGCTGCCACGTAAATAAACATGATTGAAAATATTAATCTGGTGCAAACACCCAGTGTATGCTCCCCACCAAAAATAAGTATAAATATATGTGCTGTGCTGCTGTGTCAAATCCTAATTATAGTTTTAATAACAAAACAAAAATGACAGGCAAAGAAAAGTGAATATTGATGCCTAAATATATCTTGGCGTGTTAATAATCTGAAAATTAGCATCTATATAGTGTCCATGCATTAACAAAATTTCATACATAATACATATTGTTTGATTTACAGCTTCCCACTGGTTGGTTAATCCAAAACTCCGGTGCAAACAGTCCTATTTGCTGGAATTAAATGGACACTATAGATACAAAATTTTCAGATTATAACACACCAAGATATATTTAGGCATTGATATTAGACTTCACTTTTCTATGTCAGTTTCATGTATTTAGCACTATATAGATAATTAGTGTTTGACACATGGGGGGGGATCTATTCACACACTGACCTGCTGCAGTGGTGCTGGCCGTGTGTCTGTGCCTCTGCTTGCTGGAGAGGGGGAGGGGGGGGGGGGGTCCACCAGGCGGACACACAGGGCACAGGGAGAAATCTCGATGTGTGCAGAGCCATGCAGCTGACAATGAAAGGACAGATCTATGCGGAGGTCACACAGAACTTACTCCTGCTCACCGAACTGTGACAGAAATAGCGGAGCCGCGATGAGCAGAGGTGAATGTGAGAGCTGCACCCAGCAGGAGGGGGGAGGACAGTGGGATGGGGGGAGCTGGGCTTGCTCACCTCTAATGCAGGAAGTTTCCACAGACCTGCGGTCCCGAGCCTGATAATAGCTGACGAGAGGGGAGGAGGAGGCGGGGAGGGAAATCCTGAGGACACGTGATTGGTTGTTAAGGACTCGGCGGCCCCGTTCCTTAACAACCAATAATTGCCAGCATTTCTTTCTTTACTTTTAAGCCGTTAGCAGGGAATTCCTGCTGACAGCTGAAATTACCGAGCCGAAGGTATCGGTTTTGGGTATCGGGGCATTTGCATGAGTAACGATACTCGTGCAAATGCTTAGTATCGGCACCGATATCGGTATCGGTGCATCCCTAGTTTTTACCAAAAAAAAAAAAACAGGAAAAAATTTAAGTGTAATTGCAATTATACGGCCGCCTGCAAAACTTTGCTGCCAAAACAGGCATCAGCCGATGCACTGACATCTACCTTGTAGAATTTTGTAAAGGTGTGAACAGATGACCAAGTCGCCGCTTTACACACTTGAGCGACAGACGCTTGATGTCGGAAGGCCCAAAACGTTCCAATTGCCCTTGTGGCGTGGGCTGTGAAATGGAAAGGGGGGCACCTGCCCCTTCAAGGCGTAGGCCTGTACTACAATCTGTCTGATCCACCTGGAAATGGTGGCCGACGAGACCGCCATGCCTTTTTTCGGACCAGCCACCAAAGCAAACAAGGAGTCCGACTTCCGAAAAGGGACTAGTAGCAGACAAATACACCATCAGAGCCCGAACCACGTCCAGGGAATGGAGGGCCACCTCTTTAGGATGCGTCGGTTTAGGACACAAAGATGGTAACACAATGTCTTCATTGATGTGGAACGCCAAAACCACCTTCGGCAGAAAAGCAGGTTGCGGACGCAACACCACCTTATCCTTGTGGATAACCAGATAGGGCGACTTGGAAGACAAAAGCCAAAGCTGATACGTGTCCCTTAAATGTTGCTTAAAGCCAGTTTCTGGCC